>JAMQGT020011310.1:0-34014 GCA_024447675.2 Pterophyllum scalare
TTATGTCACCTTGGACCATTCAGTTGCTCACTTATATTGAAGAACCAACAGAGTTTTATGGGCATTACTAATATTTGTTTCTTTTGATAGGAGAGCTTATTTTGTTATATTTACCAACACAAATCATGATCACGTAACTCCACTTAGATGACCTTTAACATTATGGTTTCCAGTCCCACTCACACAGATTTACTGAGCAAGTGAGAGAGTGAATTGGGAGGGTGGGGGGCAGACTACTTCTGGTTAATGAAAAGTGCATTAACCTTATTGATACAACACCACCATAAAAGCCTACCAGCCAATGGGCAAACAGCTAGCTAAACATCGTAACATCATAACATCCATATTTAAATATAGTCCAGAGAAATGTGCACCAAAAGTCACATTAAGCAGGAATCCCTGTGCAAACAGCTAGGCACAAAGACAATATCAGCTAAGACCAAACTGAGCTGCTACAATACATTAAATCAAAAAGACCAGCTGAAGAAAAATTAAATAGTATTTCTAGCAATCTGAAATTCATTCTGTCTCCACTGTCAAACTCTAGCAACAAGGTCTCAGCATCACTTCATGTAACATGGCAGGTTTTCATCAGCATGCTCAGTCAGTCCTTTGTCAATCATCATCAGATATATACTCAAGCATCATCAGCAGCTGAAGAAGCGCTTAACACAAGTGGCAGATATGGGCGTCCTCCTTGGAAAGGCAGATGTCGCTGATGGGAACTTCCATGGTTCAAAGTTAACATCGTAATACTAGCGATAATGACTTTTGTAGACTCTGAGCACAATCTTAGAACACTTTTATGACTATTCCCCAAACCCTAAATGATATTTAATTTGCTCTTTTCTAAGTCACTTATTTGCTTGCTGACACAACGTAATGTGAGCAAAATCTGCCAAAGTGCAGACTGAGTGCCAAAAATGTCAACTGTGCAATGACTTATTTCCAGTGACGTTATCACCAGTTAGCAACTTCAGGTTAATTTGTCATAACAGATGAAAGATGCTTCTCAAGCACATTAATCAATTAAAGAATTCAAAGGTAGGCCTTGCCACTGCTGAGAGTGTGTTGTAAAGACAGTATTAAAGATCACTGGAAAATTTTATTTGCAGTGCATACAGGATCACAGCTGTTGGCACCACCATGTGGAATGATGCACAGCTGTCACCATCAATGGCTGAAACCTTGGCTACATAGCAGAAGGACTAACAACTAAAGTTCAGCCAGCAGGAGGAGGAGGCTACGTCATCAGTGCCAATGGTGATGCCAATGCCAGTGCTAGATTTTTTGGGTGGGGGACTGTGTTCCTAATGTAAAAGAATCTCAGTAGTTAGAGGCAAGTTATAAACTTTTAAACAGGTGCAAAATACTGTTGTTGCATTTGGCTGCACACAAGTTGCCATTTTGAGACAGCTATCATGTTGAGATTCATTAAACAAACATGTAAGTGGTTTACATGGTAGTGTATAAAGGAAAGCATGAAAAATAAGGCACAGTTCATTTCTTACAGCACTTTCACTCACATCCACCTTTGGTGCATGAACATATAAACTGAACTCTCAGACTTGGGAGACCTTGGCCTGCAGATGACTTCTTGTCAATGTCTAATGAACAGGAATTTTATCAGATAATATTTTCATTGTTTAGTGTCCTCATCTGTGCTAATCATTCAATCATTCTAACTTGAGGTCAACTACAGTGCTTCCTAATGTATAGAAATAAATTCTGTATGGAATTATATGAAATAATGCCTCCTCCCTCACTACTCAGTAGAACTTAAATTGTTCCACGTCCCTGGTATATTTACTTGACTCTCCACCACCAACTCGTATTATATAACATATGGTGCTGGCCACATTTTAATGCAAAAACTTTACAATCTGTAACTTAGCCATTAAATTAGATGTGCAATTCTGAGAAAAATACAAACTGCTCTATTATGAGTGCCTCTTTAACAAATCTTAAACATTTTTCAGATTTAATCTTTCCCCCACCATCATTCTGTATTCCCATCTGCACATGTGATGATGTGAAATGTGTAATCAGCTGGGTGGCCCACAACAGACAACAGAGTGGAAACCTTGTAAGGGTGTTGAGTTGCAAGCTCTTTCATTAGCCCTCATAAATGTTGTCTGGCACACATCTGAGACTGCCTTGCTGGATCGCCTGCCAGCGATTTGGCCCATTGCTACACATCCCCATCCTCTTCTACCTCTCCATAGTTTAGCCGGTTGACAGCCTGGCACTGAACCCGATTCCTGAATCTCGATTTCACACTTTTCCTCTATTTCTATCTCGACAGACTGAGCGGAACGCCACCACAGAAACTGAAGCCCTGATTAGAAACCAATTAGCTCCTCAGATCCCAGCGCCCCGTAGAAGAGGCTGCACGGCAGCCCCTGCTCTGGACGGAGCAGTCTGCTCTCATTTGCTGGGAGTTCACAGGGAAAAGTAGGATGACAAGTGGAGGAAGTACTCTTTTAATACAACTCGACTTAAATGCGAGCTGTGATAGGAAAAGACTGATAAAGATTGATGTTCTTTGGGCGCCTGTTTCTGTCTCTCATGTGTATTTTTTATTTATTTTGCCTCACATTGATTATTATCTTTAAGTCAAATTTCAGTTTTGTAAAATGTTCAAATTTGCTGCTAAATAAAAATCTGTTGGGTGAAACAGACGTTTTTAAAACCTGTTTTATTCATCAAATCTGAGACCAAAGAAACTGATGATTCAGTCGTTTTGGTCATTTTCCTGAACTTTCAACCACATACAAAATTTCTGTCAAGTGCTAACAAGCAGCGAGTGAAAAATTTACTGACTTTTTTTTGACGGACATTTTATGTTGTCCAGTTTTTAAAATAACATGTCACTGTATTTCTACACTAATTGACAGATGACACTGCACAGCTCATGTCTATAATAAAGAGGTCCAGAAAAGTTTTCCTTTTATTATAAACACATGTCCTCCATGGGAAAGCTGGCTGATTAGTTCAGCAGAGACTCAGTAGATGGGATAAAAACCTTAAAGGCATTACGCTTCAAACAGTTTCTGGTATGTGGTATGAAAACTGATGTTTTTATACCATGTAAATGTGGCTTTCCATGGTCTTAGAGTTATTGAAACCATACGGAAAGTACATGTGCACTTTCTTTCATTCTCGATGTGTCAACAAATGCTGCTTTACAAGAAAACAAGGATACTGGCTTCAAATTTCCAGCTTATTTGGATTGGATATCGGTCTGATCCTGGCTCGGCAAGTGGGATTGGATGTCTGTGAGAACAGGTTGATCCACGATGATGGCATCATCTGTGGGATCAATTCAGATGGGATCTATTCAGTTCTACTGTATGTTGTTTACTAACTCACCTTCTGGTAGTCGGACAAGTAACATCGGACAAGCAAAACGACAGCAGCTTGGAGATATTAGCTACACCAACAGTTTTTATTTGCATGTTTGGGGATCACAGTTTATCAATTTAACACTGATACTGGATCAGTAGTCAGTCAGTCAACTGTAACCAAGGATTAGATCGGATTGGACCTTAAGTTCTCCTTAAGGATCATTGTAACTGATAACATTAATAACTGTATAATACCAATTACCCTGAAACTTTCATAGAAATCTCAGACTGCTGCAACCCCACAGGCCAGGCTCAACTCTGTATCATAAACTACTACAAAAAAGGACAAAATCACCTTGAAAGCAGCTTTTCCACTGACCAAAAAAAACCCAACAACATGTAGATTTGTCTAATTGTCATTTTTGTCAGGTAGAAGGTAGAAGACAGGTACAACCCAATTCTCTATAGTGTCTATAGTCTGTGGTGTGTTCATAGTGTAAAAGTGACAAAAATAAATATGTATGCTCAGTCTCAGACAGGCACCGGCACAGCATGTGTGATTAATGTGTAGGATCATGAGAATGGAAGCTGAGGCCTCCTCATAATCAGATATATTTTTGCTGGCTCTGTCTGCGTGAAATGAGAACATGCAAAAATGATTGTCACCTCTCTCAATAAAATTGTGTTGTGATAAGAGCCTTTATTGTATGGGACCGAATAATGGTTTGCACCGGCTGCAGTGAGACACTTAAAGTTCCTTATACTTAAATAAGCACTGACAGACACACTTACAGGCTGTAAGTACTGTGAACATTTGACGAAGGGCCTTGGAGCCTTGCTAGCTTGTTTCATTACCACCTCTCATTCTCTCTGCCTTGCCAACCCAAGACAGCCCCCCTCTTCCCTCAACGAAAGGGGGAGGGGCGGGGGCACCTTCTTCTTCTGATTAATTGCAGCCTTTTAGGCTTTCTTACAATCAGCTCGGACCATTCTGCAGCCTTTTCATTACAAACATATGGAATACAGTGGCAGTAAATTCCATATCCTTTTAGCACACAAGGGAGGCATAATTGTTTATGTGGTATAATCATCCCTCAACAAAAGCAAATGGAAATGGCAGGGTTTTAAGAAGTCACTTTGGCCCCTAGGAGCCCAGGAGGAGTTTGATTCATTCTGTTCCAGGGAATGTTTATCTCCATTGCCTGTAACTGCATCCGCTCTAAAATCATACTTGTCCCAGAAGAGATATAAGAGTGTAGTGAGAAAATCAGCAAGAATGCTGCCTATAAATGTCAACTGGCCAGCAATGAAACACAGAGGTTGTCACTATCACTGAGTCATAATGAGAGTCCCTAAAGCTTTTTTGTTTGTTTGTTTTCCTATATGATTCTAAAGCATTATCACAGCAACTAAACAAATTAAACCAATAAATCATACAAGACACATCAAGTGCCAAAATGGTATCAGCAAATTGGAAGATTGGGTGTGGAGATTTGGGAAAGCCATCTCTAAATCTCCACTTTAGGGATGTGGAGCAACAGGTGCGCTGCATGAAAAACAATCACAGGAGTATAAATAGATTTTGAAGGGCCAGCTGAGTAAATTTGAGGCTTAGAACTGAGCTGATGTGCCGGGAATCCAAAGAGAAAGTCAGTTAGGGTGAGACTCTACAGAGAATACGTATCTCCTCTATGTTAGATGCCCAACGACAGCTCCAGCCTCACAGAAAAATAAATCCCTTCTCTCGCTGTCACGCGGCTTATTCACATTCACATTCACATCCTCCTCTTTCTGCTATGTTTGCTCCTGTAATTTCTTCGACAATATTCTCTTGCTTCTCTCTGTCACTGGAACTTGAAGGCGCAGAGAAGTATCCTCAAGTAAGAGAAATCAGGAAACTATGCAATGCTGTGCCAGCTACAGAGACCTGGTGAGACAGGAGGGTGAGTATGAATTATACATGTTTCAGGGGTGGGCTTCAGATTTGTCAGAATAAATGCATGCAGGCAATGGCTGCGATAGTCCATAATATTATCAGTTACAATGCAAGGTAACCAAATATGCAAGATGCAAATTATTCATTCCCATCCAAACCAAAGTGATTAGACTGAAAAACTGCCGACAGCAACAGTAGGAGGTTGGTTTGCATACACTGGAGGCCATTCTGCGTGTCTGTGTGAGACTGAGCGTGAGTTAATTTGGCCAAGACTGTGTGTGGGCTGATAATTAGGAAGCTATTTGTATGGAGTGAAATGTTCATCTTCTCATCTGTGGAATCTCCTCTGCTGTCCCTCTACAGTTTAATATTTGTCCTGTGAAACTTTATAAAAAGGTATGATTATGCTTCCAACAGCTAAACTCTTTACATTTACTCTTCATTATAGGTGCTTTAATTATTATCATTACATAACTGTGAAATAAATGGTAACATGGGTTTTTAATGACAGAGATAAACCTGCAAAAAAACCAAAAAAGAACAGCAAAGCACCGCAGCTTTTTCTCACAAATGTTTTGAATACCTTTTAGTGATCTGTGCTACTCTTAGCTTAGCTTAGCAACAAAGAAACTTCTTTGTAGTGGAAGGAAACTGGTTGTTTAAAACAAGAGGATCAGGATGGGATGATTTTCAGTCAGACTGGCGACTCGGCTGGTCAGCCTCCCATATGTCTGATGTTGAGATGGTCCATTTCATGTATGTGCAACACACATACTGCGGCAAAAAGTTTGCCAAAGTAAACTGGGGGGACACCACAAAAACATTAGCAACAACAAACAGATCAGACACAAAGTCACCTTCATGCATCTGAGTGTGGACATTTTAAAGAAGCTAACAAAGGCAAAGTGGCTAATTCTAATGGTATCCAGAGTACAGAGCCAGAGCTTCAGTATGAGCCTCGGTATGAGCAAAGGACCAAAACAGTTATAAGTTATGGAGATGAGTAAAAAAGAGGAGAGGGTCCATGTCCTGATATCTTGTTTTTGTTTTTTATATAAATCTGTTATACCTGCTTTTGTTTGGTAAGGTGAAACATGCCAGGTAAAGATTGTTGTTCAGTAGCTCATTTTCAGTTAATTATTTATACCTCGTGCCAGTAGTAGAGCACTTTATTTTCAGTTGCTTAAGTGAGAGAAGATCCTAAAACCTGCTGCAGTTTGAGGGAAATTGCAAAGTTTAATGATGTATTTTACCATAAAAAGAAAAGATTGCATTGAAGACAAGTTGATTTTTAAAATTTTTTTTTTTTGTATATGCTATCAGGCATCATTTTTGGAAAGAAAATCAGAATATACAAAAAACAAAGAAAAGAAAAGAAAAATAGTATCAGCAGGTCACAGCTCTACCTTGAAGTAGGCTGCAGGACTCACTTTAGCAACTACTTGACAACTGTATGATCTATTAAGCATTATGTATCCCTGCTTGCCCAGAATGAGGGAAGGTATGGTAGAGACCAAACCAGCACTAAAAGACGAAAGTGCAGTGGGCATGCATCAGAGAGGCAGAAACACAACAATAACAATTTTTCCAATTCTGTGTGCACTTTCAATATATATATATATATATATATATATATATATATATATATATATATATATATATATATATATATATATATATATATGTACAAAAATAATGGTGGCTTTCACAAACCGGTGCCCACTCCTATGTATTTTTAATAGATTAATTATAACATTATGATAATAAATCAATTTGTTGGGAGATATAATTACACACTATGTGTATTTATGAGTACAATATCAACATCTTTTTTGATTGACCCTCACAACAAAAAATTGGTCTACTGTACACTGGAATTAAAATGCAAGAGAAATACAACATGGCAACACGGCATAGAGACTTCTTGTATCGTGCAGTGTTAGAGTGTTTAAAGCATCACTTGCCTCCCCATGATCAGATTATACAATGCAGTGCACTCTAATCTTAGGTAAGGAAACGCTGCTTTAAAAATCTGTTGCACTGGGCTGGAAACTTAATCAGTAAATAATTATCTAGCGAAATGGGAATCAGCAGGTTTGCTTTCAATAGTCTCAACACTGTGATTACTTTTGGGAAAGTTTGATCTAGAACTCTCAAAATGTGAAATCAAAATGGCTGTTTTGTTGCAATCAGTGATTTGAAAGGCTGCACTGACATGATCAACAACCACAGCGTGATTAGCTACAGTACAAAATGACTGGTGGTGTAAACACAGTTAAATGTTATCAGTCACTGTGTTATTATGAGACTCTGTGATAATGAAAGATTTTATTATATCCTATAATTTTAGAATCAAAAATCAAACATTTAGACTTTTTTTTTTCAGAGTCCCCTGATGACCTATAAAGCAGAAAAATATCACTGGGTGATCACAAGATTGCTGCCACAAAATTAGCAGTGTGTGGCCACAAGGTATAAAAAAAAACAAAAAAACATAAAAACTCATGACCTTCTTTTTCTTCTTTTTGCTTGCTCGCTTTTAAGGGTCGCCCCAGTGGATCATCTGCCTCCATCTCATCTGTCCCTAGCATCCTCTGTTCTCCTTCACCACATCCATGAACCTTCTCTGTGGTCCTTCTCTTTTCCTCCTGCCTGGCAGCTCCATGTTCAACATCCTCTGTCCAGTATATCCACTCTCCCTCCTCTGCAAATGTCCAAACCATCCAAACTGCTCAACCTGAGCTGTCCCTCTGATGTACTCCTTTCTGATCTTGTCCATTCTGCTCACTCCCATTGAAAATCTCAGTATCTTTAACTCTGCCACCTCCAACTCAGCCTCCAGTCCTTTTGTTAGAGCCACCGTCTCCAAACCATACATCACAGCAAGTCTCACTACAATCTTGTAAACCTTCCCTTTTCACTTTTGCTGCCATCCTTCTGTCACAAATAACCCCTGACACTCATTTCCACCCACTCCACCCTGTCTGCGCTCTTTTCTTCACCTCTTCTAGTGCACTGTCCACTGCTTTGGATGTGTGACCCCAGGTATTTAAACTAATCTACCTTCACCATCTCCACTCTTTACATGTTCACCTTCCTTACTCACACACGCATTCTGTCTTGCTTCCACTGACTTTCTTTCTTCTTCAGTCCAGAACATACAGTACCAGAGGTACATGCTGTACCTCCACCTCTCCAGGCTCTCTTCCAACTGCTCCCTACGCTCACGACTGATCACAATGGCGCCTGCGATCATCATAGCCCACTGAGACTCCTGCCTTACCTCATCTGTCAAAAATTCTGACCACCATTTAGTAACGTACTAGAATGCTATAATTAAGTTAACTTAATCACGCACAGGGCAGGGATAACTATATTTTGGCTTGTTGTTTACTGTCAGCCCCTGAGGATTAATTGGGCATTTATTTACTTTTTCAATGGATTTTATTTTCATTTTGGGATGAATTCTAATGATATTGTTTGAAAAACATTGTTACATATGCACTGCAATCAGCAGGTCCCCAGAGTGGGTGCTGTTTTGGCTGGTTTGAGGAGGGAGAAAGTGACAAATCAAAATGATATACACATTGGCCAGAGGCCAGGTACTACTTGTTAAAACTAAATCAAACTGTCACGAGAAACTAAGCTTTATTTATGTTGTATTTATATTTCTGCATTTATTACGGATAGTGTCGACTAGGGCTGCACAATATGACACACAATACCATTGCTCAACATGCAAAGATGGCATGACTTACAATTAATAAATATTAAAATGTGTATATTAGCTTTACAGTTCCTATGTCTTTCTGCTTTAATGGGTAAACTACTAGAACTAACACTAAACAGCCTAATAAAATCATTTTCATACACTATATTTGGTTGTGCAATTCTTGAGTCTCAGGCAGTCTTTTGCAGTATTTTTTTTATAGCACATGCTCCTATTTTAATGATGATGAAAATATTATTGAGTCCATCAAATTACCAACTTGTAGAAAAGCAATAATATCTCATGGCTTTGTATTATTTTAAGAATTAATTATGTTTGATGTCCGCAAATTAATCAGTCTTTTTGTGGCACTACTAACACTGACAGCTTTCATATTGAAAAAGATTAAACTTAATCAGCCATCGAGCAAAACAGGCTGATAAAAAAAAGAAGCAGCAGTGGATGGATGCCCCTCCCCCCCTCCCAGGACACATCTTATCTATAATGTCCTCCACCACTGCTAGAATCAATCACTACAATCATGTTAGGCAAAAATATACCACCCCACTTGTGTTAACTATCATTACTACTTACCAGCTAATCAGTGCCTTATATAAAAGACTATTCACCACACAATATGGTAAGCACTACAAACCCTCTGCCATGTCAGAAATGGTGAGGTAGGGCATGTTCATTTATTCCTTGCCACTTAGAAGAGAATAATATGCAGATAAACCTGGTCAACTAATTACGGTAATGATTGCAAAATGTTCAGAGCTGTGCGGGCAGATAATCAGCGAAGCATCACAAGACTGAGCAGTAAATATGCTAATTTAAAGCTGAAGTAAATAGATGCTTGCCCCCCCCCCAACATTTTTTTATTGCATTAGTTTAGCCTTGTAAGTTAACAAAATGCAAAAACACAGCACACTAATCTCGCATACATCCACTTCACACAGCACGCTTCATCAGAGAGAAACATTCATTAGATTGGATGGATATTAGTAGAGCCCCGGACACCACAGGCAGCTTTAAAAGCTCGGTTTGGCCCAGCAAGTTGTAGAGGAGCATGTTTGTATTTGCAGGGGCTCCAGGAAAACAGCTGCATGCAAGCAGCCAGTGTGTCCTCTGCAACTGACAAAGCCTCATGAGGTGTGCTGGTCTTCCTAAGTTCAACTAAGCCAGTCCACAAACACCACCAGTGATGTTGGATATCAACCTCCCCCCCTTTTTAGGATTCAAACCAACCACCTTCCTCTTCCCCTTTATCACCTTCAGGCTAAAACTGCTTGCCTGCCTTTCATCTCCCCTCTGCCTCTCTGTCTGCCTCCTTGTGTGGCTGATGGACGGGATCACAAGGCCCCGGCTAAGCGACTGTGCCGTTTTGACACATCTTTTTGACAAGGTGAGAATATCTGCAGAGAAAAGACGAGGAGTGACTATTCCACTGAACAATATTGCTTCTAGTTACCCACCCTGCTCATATCTTGATTGACAGCAGTGAGGTGACAAATGTTTTACATATGATGGGAAAAGTGAAGGAATACAGGGGGTGGCATATGCTTCTTTAATAGACTGCGTGTGAGACAGGAACACTGAAAGTGGTCGAAGCACTTGTCTAGGACTCCCAGAATTTCCAGTTCCTCCCAGCTTGCAAGGCTGCTTCAGTCCACCTGGAGAGTGGCTGAAATCACATCTGCAGCAAAAAGAAATGAACTCCAGGATGGAGAGCTGTCAACACTGAGGCTATAAATCTAACAAACACAAATCCCTCCGTCTGTACATCCTGTTTCCAGCCAGCTTTCATTCTGCAGGAAGATTTTTTTTTCGCCATAGAATATTTTTTCACAATAGAGTGCAATAAAATCAGAAAAGCTCAGGTTTTCTACCCTTGTGTTTGGCAAACACAAAACAAAGCTGGCACTGAAATTGACTTGCGCCACCTGGCCCAAGTAAGCGTGCGGGATTGGGTAAAGAAAAAGCTGTGTGCGCCTGTGTGTTTATGTGTGTGTGTGTGTGTGTGTGTGTGTGTGTGTGCGCGCGTGCGTGTGTGTTGTTGTGTCTGCAGTGCTGGTGGTCATTGCTCATGATTTCAGTGCTTGATGTGATCATGCACACCACTTTGATTGGCTCGTTTTAAGCTTCTTATACACACTTGCCATGTGCGCGCCCATACACGCGCGCACCCCACACCCCCACGTTGTTATTCCTCCCCATACACGTACTGACAGCACAATTCACCTGCAAAGGCAGGTGCACAAGCGCGTACCCCGTCCATATGCACGCTCACACCAAACCATAAAAACTGGCACATGTGGGCGCGCACACCAACAGTTTGACACACACTTGTCTGCATTGGCATTTTCGCAGCGAAGCTGGAGAACAGCAGCAGCAGCGGCAGCTTGTGGCATCTTCATCTTTTCTTTTATAAACTATTATCACATCCATCTGCTGCTGTTGGGAAATCATTTAAATACATGGGTTGTATGAAGGGGATTCCTGCCCACAGGGTAAAAACAACAAGAAATAATAATTTCTATTACTAATATTCAAAGACTGCGAAAAACACAAGCGAGAATCTCTTGAGTGGAGGAAATCTGACCAGTCTGCCACAGAGTCCCGCTGTTTCAGTACTCCCAGTCACAGATAAGATGTTACTTGCGGGCTTTCTGTGCGGTCCTTAAATAAATCCAGAATCTCTCCTCTTTTCGTGACCCTGTCGCCGACTCGTTCGCATTAACAGAACCGGTTTAAATGGCTGATCTCATCATGCAACTTTGACAGACGCAAGCGAATACGGACCTTTAAAGAACGCTTGCACTAATGAGGATGAAGCTCCGAATAAAAACAGGTCGAATGCGAGCTGCAGTGACCGCTCGCAGGACGGCGCATCATTCTGTACAAGTTCGACTACAATGAATTTCTAAGTGTTGTTCAACTTACCAATGAGAGCCAGCTGTAAAAAGTACAGTCCGAGGAAGTCCATTATGGAGTGCGACATTAATTCAAATGGATGCAATCCTGGGCGAGTGACGGTGTGCGAGAATAAAAGCCCGCTGTTTGTTGAAACTGGCACCGAAATTAACAGCGAAAAAAATCGCAGCTATTTCTCAAGTGATGACTGTCCACTTACGCTGACGCCGGAATCCACAGCACTGCGTGAAAAAACATAAGCGGGGCAGAACATCATTTTTTTAGCAGACAAACTTTTGTCGTGGAGGGGAAATGGGTTACAGCTGCGCCAGATAAAGCCACTGGCTCCAAACCAGCGTAACACGGCGGAGAGAGGGAACAAAACAGTTCGTTCTTTACATGGATCAAATCTTGCGCGTATTGAACATCCCCGAACGTTTCATCAGTACGTCCTGAGCGGCTGCTTCCTCTCCGCGTCGCCTCCACCTGCGCGCCGTCTGGAAACTGCGGCTGAATCACTGGCGCGCTGCTTTGCGCACTCCGACCTGCGAGTCAGTTCCCGCTGTGTGATCCTCTGCTCCCAGGCGGGCCGGCCGGAGATGCCCAACCCAGCTCGTTTAAAAATCCAATCTTGGCCAAAGTTAAAATAGGACAAGTTAAATCGATAGCCTATTTCATACTGCCATAAAATGGAAACAACAAACCCGCATAAAATGGTGCATAGCCTGCATGGGTGGGTAGACCATATCCACACTTTTCTGAAAGTAGGTTATTCCCCCCAAAAAGGTGTAAGTACCATAATCAACTTAAACGAGAATCAGTGAAGCAGCTGAGAAAATCTTTATAGGGGCCCCACAGAAGCAGAAGGAGCAGCAGTGAAAAGAGCCAGGCTGACTCACGGTGTCGGTCTCCTAATGGTTAAAATGAAGAGACCATCTTGCAGCCAGCATGAGCTGTTTGAGGCTACCTGCTGTCTAAAGTGCTCATGCTGGTCTCTTTTCAAAACAGAACAAAGAATAACTATTTTGATCTGGGTTTTGAGGACAGTGGGTCTGATTGACGGTTCAGACATGTACTATTATTATTTTTGAGACATAGCCTACTTTTAATCTACAACAAATGTGTTTGCTTCCCACCCAGAATTAGTGAATTAAGCCTGGACAAGTTGCACTCCAAAGTTGTGCAGAATATTTGCAGTCTACATACTGTTAGATTTTTTTTCTCTCGAGCATTTAAGCCCACACCAGATGAGAAATACATATTTGAGCAGGTCCTCTTTTGGGAGTTCTTTTGGCTCTTCAAGCTTATTTGGGACACGTTGAAACTGTACCTGTGTAAAAAAGGCTGACAATCATGGAAACGAGGGAAGGATCATGCCCATTTTCTAAAAACAAAAAAGAAAGAAAAGAAAAGCAGAACCTCAACATCTTTTTAATTGTTCTACTTTTTTTCTGAAAGAGAGTTTAAACAGTTTGCTCCTCTTAGGATTTGCTTATAGTGAGGCAGCAGGGAGGTTTAGACGAAAGAGACTGCAGGAGGTGAGATGTTTCAAGGAGCATTTGTTCTTCAAGGCCAGTAGCATGTGTTGCTCAGGGACCACTGCAGATTCCCTTGTTAATTTTTTTTTCACTTTGCATTTCTCAAGTGTTTTTTAAACTACATTTGCATAGATTTTCCTTTAGCCCGAAGTGACTTTTGATTCCTTACCGCTCATTTTAATGTACAAATATACAATTCGCTGTAACTATAAGAATGATTATGACAATTATAGTATGCTAAAGAGTCACTTGATCAGTGGAGCTTTGTGGGCATATGCAACACTTTTGAGTGATGATGAAAATGAGTAAATTTTAAATATATCAGAAAAATATATCCCATTGTGGGAGAGTAAAGTAAAAAAAAAACAAACAAACAAAAACCATTTAGAGTTGCTGAAGCCTCCTGTTGTATGCCGTGACCTGATTTTCTCAAACTGTAACTCTTCTAAGAAGCTAGTGATCACTCAGTGGCATTCTCTGCAAGCCACAGATAGGTGTCGCCATGAAAAACATAAGGCAGTAAAATTCAGCACAAATAGGACTTTACTATAAATAGGAAGCTTTTGTCTGTTGCAGCTCTGTGAATGTGCATATCATTTTGAGATCATATTTAACAAGAAACAAAGCAAAGTCTTAAAAGAAACTTTTTTTTTTTTTTTACCCTGGAAAGCCTGAGTGCCAGAAGTCCAGAAGTGCATTAACTAATCTGCTCCACATCAGCTGGTGGTTAACTGCCTTGCTCAAGGGCAAGCTGACTAGGGAAAACAGAACGATCCTTTTAGGGTCTTCATGTGCTTCCAGTTTCAGTGTTTCCCCTCTCCAAACACCTCCTGAATTACAGTGTGTGCCCAAAAAAGATGGTGTATTGATTCCCACCTCTGCCCCTTGAGTCAAACATCCCCCCTCCCCACACTGGATCGAATCTTTCTAGAGAAATATCTTCTGCGTCCCTGCCCCTGCTCCAGCTCTTAATACAACTCCAAAAATCTGCCTTGCCCTTAAAAGGGCCCTTACAAGGCCAAGGCAGCCTTCTAATTGAAAGGTTGGTGGTTCAATCCCTGGCTGCTCCAGTCTGCATGCCAAAGTATCCTTGGCCAAGATACTGAACCTTGAGTTGCTCCCAATGTGTTGATCGGAGTGTGTGTGTGTGTGTGTGTGTGTGTGTGTGTGTGTGAATGTTAGATAGAAATTACTTAAATGTACTTGGATGAGTGTGTGTGTGAATGGGTGAATAAGACATGCTGTATAAAGCGTGTTGAGTGCTTATCAAGAATAGAAAAGCGCTACATTGGAACCAATCCATTAACCATTTTACAATATTTGCAACACTGATGTCATAAGCTTGGAGAGGATGTGGGACAAACCCCTGCTGGGCTGGCCATGCAACAGTAGAAAAATCTTATGGGCTGATTGAGAGGTGTTAATGCATTCAAATTAATGCCAGCTCCTGAGTTGTTGTTTTTTTTGTGTCTGCCTACTGCTGCACAATCTTGCTTAGACACATGGAGAGAGAAATTAGAGGGTGAGACTGAGAAGGAAAGAGAAAAAACAGAGTGAGATGTGGTGCTGCACCACCTACGCACCACCATTTTAGTGCGACTCCACAATTGTGATCGAGTCACTTTGTAGTTGTGTTATTGACCAGCGATGGAGCTGAATCAGACACTGGAACGGCTTTCAAGGCCATAGCACATAAACAAAGACTTGCTGGGCAAGGTACAGTTACATGATAATGACACGTGGCCACTGCAGTACAGCACTCTGTGTCATGTCCATGAAAGCTTGTCTCAGTCTCACATCTTCTTGTTTAAACCGTACATAATTGCTTTGCATTTTTACGAGCACTGTACTATTTAAGATATATAATTACCAGCATCTGCCCAATTACACAGCACTGAAAAACAGGCATTCAGACAAGCCACTCCAAACTAAAGTCCTATCTGTCAATGACATGTTCTTGTTTGTCATCATAAACTGTCATGTACATAAATGTTTAGAGATTTTTGTTGTAGAGTATTTTAGTATTTTTCTATTAGATTTTATATATTATTTATTCTTGTTTTTGTACAGAGTGTTCTGCTGTCCCTTTGCTGTTTGCAACACTGTAAATTTCCCACAATGTGGGACAAATAAAGGATTATCTTTATCTTTTATCTTATCTTATCTTATCTTATCTTATCTTATCTTATCACCTCCGTCAAGGAGGTCGTGTTGTTGGTAGCATTTGCATGTCATTCTGTCTGTAAACACAATAGCTCGAAAGGTTTTTAATGAATTCTGATAAAACTTTGCAGGGGTGTAGCAAAGGGTCATGTTAATAATCCATTAAACTTTGCCTTACGTCCACCAAGGTCAACTTAATGATTTATTGGTTGAAAGTTGACTGAAAGTCTTCTAACTTATAAACCATGAAGTGTGGTGTGTATTGTCAACATAGAAAGTACTGTATAAAGATTTAAAATATCATGTCACATTTGACCTCTGACCTCTCCTACAAAGTCAATACATTGATCTGAAGGTCAAAGTTATAATACTCTGTAGAGCTATTTGAATCTGTTTCTTACTGCCATTGTTTGTATTGACAACATATTGGCATATAGGGAATGATATACGGGGGGTTTTAAATATCACATTACTTTGGACCTCTGACCTCTTCTTCAAGGTCAAATGAGCTGCCTAGTTAATTAGAAAAATACCGTGGTATAATATTATGTAATAAGCTAGTTATTTGTGTCCAGTTATTTACAAAGCCATACCTATTATCCATTACCTGCTCCTATGTGATGTTTTCGTAATCAAAGTAAACATCTGTCACGCTGCCCTTATCTGATTTTTACTGCACTACAGGCTTCTTAAAGTACACTTCAAACGAACAAAGGAAAGAAAATGAATATATACAAAATACAAAACTATTCCCTTGAAAATAAATGCTGCGCAGACAGTGAGCTGCGCTGGTGGAGGTTTCTGCTCTTGGAGTTCTTCTTATTTTTTTTATATATTGTTTCTAAGGAGCCAGACTTTCTTGCACTTTATTAAAGAGCTCTTGAGCAATAGTTCTCCAGGCTTTATAAAAGTCTTTCAAGGTTTTTCTTTGGGCATTGGCTGCTTTTTCACTCATTTTCAGTCCAGTCCTTGTACCTAACTGTTTTCAGAGGAATGTTAAGCCACTTAACACTTACCTATGAATCATTTAAGCATAAAAAATGCACTTAATGCAAATGATGAACCTGTATACAGGCAACCTAGCAAAGAAGCAATTTAAAATAGCATCTTTAGACAATTTGCTACTAGCAGCCTGCCACAAAAACGCATAAGTTAACAGTTTAACAGGCATAAAATAGTATTTTTGTAGAAACAAGATGATTCCCCAAGAATTATTGGTGAAAATCTTGCCATTTCTTGACATCGTGTGTAGTGTGTTCTTAAAAAAAATTAAGAAAACTGGACTACTGTAAAATCCTGTAGCAAGCCACGCTCCTGTAATTGATGCAGACCAAGGTAACTTAGCCATCGTTAGCTCTCCCCTCTGTAGATAGAATAGAGTAGAATGCCTTTATTGTCATTATACAGATGTACAATGAGATGGAGATCCCGAGCAGACAGGAACTCAAGTCAGCTGGTTGAGTGTGAGGAGGAAATAAACAGAAGCCTCCCGTACACCACAGTTCCTTTCACTTTTCAATCCATTTTTCCCCACTCAATGACACACCTGCTGAGGAACAAACTCTGTTTATTGGCGACTATGTTTTGAGAAACGTAAAGCTAGTGGCACCAGCAACCATAGTCGAATGTCTCCTCCTTTCATGAATATATTATTTCAAATGAATCAACACCCTCATACTATCAGAATCCTGAAGCACAGGTCGAGGAGGAGGAGTAGCAGCAATCTTCCACTCCAGCTGATTAATTAACCAAAGAGTTTGAATTCATTTGAAGGCTTGAATCTCAGTCTTGTCCACTGTCAAATGTTGCTAACAAAGACAAGGCTGCACTCTGTTATGGTAATATACAAAGGTGTTAATGTAAATAGTCCCTGTAGGCCACCTGGAAACTCCCCATGTTCTGAAGTGATTTTGTATGATAGGTACAAAATCTGCTGCCAGGAAGCTCCTCATCTCCTAGAGAGTGACCTCCTGTTCCTGTGACCATTCACTTTCTTTACCTCTTGTCTTTATTGCCATTGTTGTAGCCTGGTACCCCCATGACCCTTTGGTGTCTTACCTTTGTTCTTTGTATATAATTAGCACCCCTTCCATCAATTTCTCTTTCCCTAGTCTTCTTAGTCTCCTGTATAAATATTTCTTGTTGATGGCTCTTTGTTGTGTTACTGAAACAGACCCAACCACTGTGTCTGTAAACCTACCGTATACTGGTATACATTAATAAACACACCACCAAACTGAAGGAAAGCAGGACCTGGAGTCCATTTTTTCTTCAACACCACTTTAATTGGAAAATTCAAAAACCAGTTTTATTGGTTATTATCTATTGTCCACCTGGTCCTTACTCAGAGTTTCTCTCTGTTCAGATAAAATAATTATAGTGGGTGATTTTAATATCCATGTAGATGCTGAAAATGACAGCCTCAACACTGAATTTATTCTATTCTTAGAATCAGTTGCCTTCTCTTAAAATGTAAGAGCCCACTCACCACATTAGTCACACTCTGGATCTTTGTTCTGATATATAGCATAAAAACTGAAGATTTAACAGTATTCCCTGAAAAACCCCTCCTGTCGGATCATTTCTTACTAACATTTACATTAATGGATTAGACAACAGTGGGGAATAAGTTTTATTACAGTAGAAGTCTTTCTGAAAGTGCTGTAATTAAGTCAGTTTATCCTGTCCAGGGTTGTGCGTGTGTTGGGGGGGGGGAGCCTTCCCAGCTTTCATAGGCTGAGAAGCAACCGGTTGCCAGCCTGTCGCAGGGCCAACACACCTATGGGCAATTTAGAATCACCTAACCCCCAGTAACTGCATGTCTTTGGACTGTGGGAGGAAACTGGAGAACCCCCCATGCAAGCTCCACACAGAAAGCTGCCGTCCAAGGTGGAATCAAACCAAGGACCTTCTTGCTGTGAGGCAGCAGTGCTAACCGCCATGCCACCATGCTGCCCTGTAACTAAGGATACAATTCCTCCATTATTATATTCAACAATGCCATGTACCTAAACTCTGCTCCCAGTGAGGTAGATTATCTCATCAATAGTTTTACATCCTCACTGCGTACGACTTTGGATACTGTGGCTCCTCTGAAAAGGAAAGCCTCAACTCAGAACTGCCTGACACCGTGGTATAACTCACAAACACACAGCTTAAAGCAGATAACCCGTAAGCTGGAGAGGGAATGGCATCTCACTAACTTAGAAGATGCTCATTTAGCCTGGAAAAAGAGTTTGTTGCTCTATGAAAAAGTGCTCTGTAAAGCTAGGACATCTTACTATCCATCATTAATTGAAGAAAATAAGAACAACCCCAGGTTTCTTTTCAGCACTGTAGCCAGGCTGACAAGGAGTCAGAGCTCTGTTGCACTGAGTACTCTTTTCACTTTAGCTAGTAGTGACTTCATGGATTTCTTCAAAAATAAAATTTTAAGCATTAGAGAAAAAATTATTCAAAACCATCTCACCGATATATCTTTGTGTACATCTTCTTCCAGTACTGCTGGTATTTGTTTAGACTCTTTTTTTAGACTCTGAGTTAACTTCAATAGTTACTTCCTCCAAGCCATCAATTAGACCCCATTGCTACTAGACTGCTCAAAGAAGTCCTTCCATTAATTAATGCTTCAATCTTAAATACGGACAGTCTATCTTTATAAATTGGCTATGTACCACAGGCTTTTAAGGTGGCAGTAATTAAACCATTACTTAAAAAGCCATCACTTGACCCAGCTGTCTTATGGACCAATCTGTAACTTTCCTTTCATCTCAAAAATTCTTGAAAGAGTAGTTGTAAAACAGCTAACTGATCATCTGCAGAGGAATGGTTTATTTCAGTTATAAGAGTTGCAGTCAAGTTTCAGAATTCATCACAGTACAGAAACAGTTTTAGTGAAGGTTACAAACAATCTTCTTACAGCCTCTGACAGTGGACTCCTCTGTGCTTGTCCTGCTAGGCCTCAGTGCAGCTTTTGATAATGTTGACCATAGTATTTTATTACAGAGATGTGCTGCAGTGGTTTGAATCATATTTATGTCTAACAGAATCGAATTTGTTCATGTAAATGGGGAGTCGTCTTCACACACGAACGTTAATTATGAAGTTCCACAGGGTTCTGTGCTAGGACCAATTATATTTACACTATACATGCTTCCCTTAGTAGTATTATTAGAAAGCATTGTATACATTTTCATTGTTGTGCAGATGATACCCAGCTTTATTTATCCATGAAACCAGATGACACACATCAATTAGTTAAACTGAAGGAATGTCTTAAAGACACAAAGGCCTGTATGACCTCTAATTTCCTGCTTCAAAAATCTTGTACTAGGCCCCACAAATCTTAGAAACATGGTGTCTGACCAGATAGTTACTCTGGATGGCATTACCTTGGCTTCCAGTAACACTGTGAGAACTCTTGGAGTCATATTTGACCAGGATATGTCCTTCAATGCACACATTAGGGCTGTTTTTTTTTTTTTTTTTTTTTGCATTTACGCAATAACGTTAAAATTAGAAACATCCTGTCTCAGTGTGATACTGAAAAGCTAATTCACACATTTATTACTTCTAGACTGGATTCCTGTAATTCATTGCAGTCAGGCTGTCCTAAAAGCTCCCTAAAAACCTTCAGCTGATCCAAAATGCTGCAGCTAGAGTACTGACAGGGACTAGAAAGAGAGAGCATATTTCTCCCATATTGGCTACTCTTCTTTGGCTCCCTGTTAACTCCAGAATTTAATATTAAATCCTTTTTCTTACATACAAGGTTTCTTCCTGCTAAAAGGGAGTTTTCCCTTCCCACTGTCTCCAAGTGCTTGCTCATAGGAGGTTGAAGAAGAGCTTTGAATGTCCTTCAAGAAGTTTGGAGGACTATCCCTGAAGACTAATTAAAGAAACTACAAGAAAGCTTGCCTAAAAGAGTTCAGGCTGTGCCAAAGAATAAAGGTGGGCATACCATATATTGATTTTTCAAGCTTGTTAAAGTTCTGTAAACTCTATTTTTGCCTTAGATACTGTATTTGCATGTATGCTTGCATATGTTTCAATAAACCGCTGCAACTACTTACCATTTTCTTAGCAAAATATAAAGAAATGAGGGGTGGCTCAAGAACTTTGCACAGTACTGTATATGACATCCTATCATGCTACAGGGTTCTTAGCACTTAAACTGTTGTGCAGTAAAGCAAGTTTAACCCACTGGCTTTCAGCAGTATAACTGAGGGCAGTGGGGCAGCAAGAAGAAATGAGGGTCAAGAAACCTCCCTGTCACACTGACTTTCTGTTTAGTCCAAAACACTTTTCACATCCTCCTCTTTGGCAGAATCATAACTGAAACAACTGACGATTTGAACTGATGACACTTTCCTTGCTGTCACACTGATTTCGTCCCATTTTCAAATTCTGTCCCTGCTGTGGGCAATATTATCAAGCCGTATCACTAAAAAATATTTCCCGCATGCTCTAGCCTTTACAGGCAGGGGAGACATCGTTTGTGAGCAGTGATTTGAAATCTGAGTAGAATGAAACTCGGCACGTCTCATTTGTTGTCCAAGCGACTTTTCAGCATTGTCTCATTTGATAGATTTCTGTGAAAAGAAGAAACAATAAACTGAAAATGTTTTCTCACTATTAATGTAGATTGCACTTTATATTTGGAATCCAAAAAAAAAATTATCTAAAGGGATAGGGAAATTAAAAAAAGCATATTTATTTAGGTCATGTGCTTCAGAATTGTACTGAATGTGAATAGATGGCACCTACTGCACTGTTCCAGGAGAAAGTTCCTTGATGTCTTCCCACACAAGTATAAATATGTGTTTGCAGTTGGTTTTGCTAATATTGTGAGGCAGAATTTCCTCCATATTTTCCTCTGTACTATAATTTAACTTTTCATCATTTCTTCTGTGCTGCATTTATGGCTTCTTCTGAATTCTGTGTGATATAGCCGTTTTATAAAAGCTTACAAAATTTGACACACTGCTTTCAAGGAATCCAAAAAAATTTAATAATATAGTTAGGATTTGTTCATATATTAAGAAAGAAATAAGGAAAAACAGACAACTACAATGCATGCTCCCATCACTTTAAAACACTGTTGAACTAACTCACTGGTACTGACTGTGTCCTTTACCTTAACTTGAGTGGCTCTAGCTGGCCCCACCTCATGCAGCCATACAGGAAGAAAGGTAGTATCAAAGGAAGGGGGGGTGGTGGAGGTGGTGGTGGTGGCTGAATCTCTTTTTTTCTTACCCCTCTCCTTCACCTTAATAGAAAACATCATTAAGTCAAGGAAAGGCATGAAGGAATTTGGAAAAGTGAAGCACAGTGGCCAGAGAACCTGGCCACACTCACACTAGACTGATTGATCATGTGATGGCAGATGTTGTTGACATGTCTGCTGTGCTGAAATCATGTTTTTAACATGGACTGCAAAAACTGCATCTCATAGACTCCCTTGAGTCCTTAGTATTTAAAGAATTCAGCCAGTTCTTATTATGACTGCCAACAAGATTCTTCCAGGTCAGTTCACTTTGTGACAGGGGAGATATAGATCTAAGACTATCTTTTCATATTAAAATTACAAAGTCTATATTGTACCATATTCTTTAAATACATGCAGTATGAAATATCAAAACACAAAGAATGCATGTGCTCACTGGGACTTTGTGTTACGACATCAGTACTGATGAAAATCATTCAGTTTTGGCTGCAAAACCAGGCAGTGAAGATGCTTGGGAAGGGGCAGGTGCACTCTCCATTGATAATAATGTCCTTGCTCTGCACATTGTTGCACTGGACAAGCGTGAGAGCAAGGTTAGGTTTAATGCCACCTGCGCAGTGACAGCATTAAAAGGCTCCATATACCATAACTTTTGCACTCTGAAAGGAGCCATTTTTCATAATGAGTTCTTTTACTTTTTAAATTTCAAGGATATTTTTGCTGCTGTACTTTCATCAGTTTAATACTTTCAGAACTTTTAACTGAGATGGATGTTTTTTTGTATTCACCACAGCGTGTATCTCATTTGAGACACTGTCTATCCTTAAGGTTAGATAAGCTTCCAGCTGCCGGCTACAACAATGATTAGAGTTTGTGGTGGGCAACATATCTCCGCTTTGCCCCTCAAGCATGGGGCATGTCATCGAAATGCCAGCCTGTCACCAGCCTTTCCAGCAACAACGAAAACCCTTTGAAGATGAAGCTGAATATGAGAAGCCTCGCCTGCAGTGGTGCCAGTGTACTACAGCATCAGCTTCTGCTGTAACCAGAAACTGGCAGGAAGGAAATGCTGCCAAATGAGTCTGTGGTGTGTTTGGACTTTTCGAGGCAGGCCTGGGGTGTAATTGCAATCATATCTGCCCATCTCAGTGGGCAGGTGATGAGAAGGATTTGCACGAAAATAAGTGTGAGGCACAGAGTCCAAAAGACCCATATGCCCTTGGCAACTTGGGGCTTTTTTCATGATGTGTTTGCAGGGGCATATTTCAGATGCACAGCGAGGATGCGTGGAAATGGATAAATCAATGAGGCCATCTGGGGAGAGGAAGTCAAGATGAGAAATGGTTTAATGCTGACATTCATTCGACAGTAGCCTCACAGACCTAATTATTTCATTCATTACAGAGATGAAAGAAAAAGAAAGTGATTCTTGTTATTTTCATGACACAAATGAAAATCCAGTTTAAATGAGTCTTTAAGGAAGTTATAGGTCATGCAATATTTGTTGGCGTATTCTTTCAAACAACCAAAGGACAGATTTTTTTTTTTATTATTGACAGTTGCGCTTACAGATCAGGGTGTGAGTCAGCATTTTTTAAAAATTTTTTTGGATAAGATTTAAAGTAAGAAAAGAAGATAAATCTGGTGCAAACAACAAAGGTACAAAAAGGAACACGTGCAATAAAACGACCTTGTACTTTGCTGGTAAGTGCAGGATGTCTAAATTAAGAGCCCAGTTGCCATGTGTATTACTAAATATCATCATTGTCATTGTCTGCCCTCTCCAAGCTGAAGTGCCAGTAGTCATCACACTGACTCTCTCTCTCTCTCACACTCACACACACACACACACACCTCTCACATTCACACTGCAGTCTTAATGAGAAAGCTATGCAGCAACAACAGGCCATCTAACCATCACAGTAATTTAAAAATGTAACCAGCACTCTGTGTTCTCAAAGTACATAATCTGGTTAAACTGTGACACCGTCTGATATGCCAACATGCAAAATCCTTGATTCTGTCATTTGATAAATGAATATCTGTCACTGTGATTTGTTGATCAAACACAGGGGAATGCAATGCTTTGTTTCACCAGTTTAATGACAGATTAGAGGCTGGGTGAACACATATATTGCAAACCACAGAGAACAATCAAGTTATACATCCAGCTGTAACACTGCTATTGCTGAGCACCTGACTCATTATGATGAGCGGACAAGGAATTTGACCTAATAGGCTGCATGCTATAATGCTTGATGTCGACAATAGCCATAAATGGACTGAATAAATAACCCCTTATCATTTGAACTCAAGTTGTTTACATCATTTAATGAAAAGGATGAGATTCTGTTGCCATCAGGAATAGAATTCCATGTGCCCATATCATCTGCCTGCATGGTGCTGATTGAGACTGCCTATTTATAGTCTCCAAGTCTACTGGGTGTATACTGGTTGCTTTATAGTTATGAATAACACAACACCTAAATGGTAAGCATTCAAACTTACTGGAATACAAATCAGTTCCTGACAATCAAATACATAAACTGGACATCTCAGGAAACTGTTAGTGCTCTCCTTTGCTATCATATATATTATAGCCAATGTCTGTGCTATTCATCATTTCTAAATGAGCGCTCATTTAACTACAGTGCGGAGGAAATGGAGTGCAAATGCCGCAGCAACATTTAACTTTCAACTGACTTTTATCTTTACAGACACAGGCAGCAATGTTTCCACTGCAAAGTCTGTAACTTGTGCAGAGGTATCGCCGGTGATAACTCAAACTGGAGAATGTAAACCTTTCCGGACTCAGACTTGGTTTTGACATGTTTCACGATTAGCATCTCTTCTTCATTAGCAGTTACATGCGATTACCTCTCTTTTTTTGCACCAGATTTAGAGGAAATGATGCATCCTTGTAATTCAGCATAAATTTAATCACATTAATATCAGTCTCACTGTTCACACTCTGCACATCATATTAGTGCTACTCCTGCTTCCCATTATATACAAAAAACAAGATGATGTGTACCGCAAAGCAACGTGTCACAAAAAAAGACACCCTGTCATCACATACCTGAACTGTTGCATTTAATAATTATTTAATAATAAAGTAATAATTTAAAAGGGACTTAAATTATTAAAATGGAGCTCCACAGTGTGCAGACCTTTTCCTTCTTTATGGCATGTGTCACTTTTCTCTTGCACCTGAATATATTTTTGCCTAGATGCGCACAAACCCGGACTCCTTTCTTCACTGTGAAGCTGTCACATGAAGAGCAACATATGTGTCACTGAGGTAGCACATACTGTCCATCAACAATGCGCCAACAAAACAAGACAACACTGGCTCGGTTTTAAATACCGCAGGGAGTAAAGGAAGGAAGCAGGGAGGCATGAGAAGGAGCCGTCAGAGTGAGCTGTTAGATGAAGAGCTGCAGGTGACAGGCTACACACCTCCTCAACAAGGTAACCAACTTTGCTGCATCCCGCTGCCGCGGTGTGAAAAACAATGGACACCGTGTGCAGCATGAAACCCAGCCACCGATGGACTTCACTGGTTTGTCTGGCTGCACTGTGAACAGGTACACCAACTGATTTGTGCATGTAACACAGATAATCACTGTAACTGTGAGTGTCACCAAAATAACAATAATAATTACAATAATGTACAAATGCACACTGCTACACTGAGTTAAGGCAACCTTTGAAATCACAAGTCAAACAAACATACTTTACTTACAAATACATAGTCTGGTGACAAACATGCCTTTAATTAATTAATAAACAAAACTTTTAATGCTCTGCTCACATTTACCTTCACTGTTATTTGTCTCTCTGACCATTTGAGATTTACTGTTTAGAGATGACTGTCAGTTCAAGTCATTACTGAAGATTATGGGAATTATTAGTGTGAAAACACATACATAATCCTTTAAAATAACAATCCTTTAATATAACAAACTCTAAAAGTAGACAAGAAAACAAAAGTTACTACATCAAACTGCAATCAGAATCAACAAACTTTTTAGCATCAATACCTCCAAAAACATTTCAGAAGCAGTCAACCTGTAAATGTGTTGCCAGGGGGCCTGGTGTCATTTCAGGAAATAGGGCTTTCTCCTCCAGTTCTTGATATCAGTTATTACTAACTGGCAACATTAGCTTTCAGATTGGAGGAGCAGGAAAACATCAACTCGTTTTTAAACGCAAGCCCGAGTTTTTCCTGCAGTAGCCTGAGCTAAAGAGCAGCCAAAGGTGCTGAATTCCTAAACAGGCAAATGTAGCAAAACATAAAAATAGGACTATGCAAAACTGAATTATTGCTTTACTGTTTTGGTCACTGTGCCTGAGAAGACACTGCAGCCAAAATCCGATATCTTGTTCTAAGCATTATCGGTGCCGACTTTGAGCAGTGAGTTGTATGGACAGTATCAATTTTGTCCACTGGAAAAGCAAGAAATGAAGCACAGTCAAAGGGACCTGAGTCCCTTTGACTGTGCTTATATGTAATATAAATATGTAAGTTCATGTTTCAAATTGCTGTGCCCATTTTAATCATTCTTCTTGGGAAAAAAAAGAGAAAAATCATATATCTTAAAAAAACTGAAAAGCTGAAGTGATAAATAATTAAATAAATAATTAGCTCTATAATTTGTTGGATAAAGACAGATTTCGTAGTGTTGCCTCTGTACAACAGCACAGTGAGTTTTAAATCAAACAATCAAGATGTGATTGAAGTGCAGACTTTCAGCTTTAATTCTGCGGGTTTAACAAAAAAGTATTTGTATTTGGTAATTACGGCCATTTTTAGACACAGTCCTCATCCATCCATCCATCCATCCATCTTTTTTTGTTTATCCAATTCAGGGTAAGGTGTGTGTGCATGTTTCTGGGTCTCTCTGCATCCAGTTTGGTTCAGCATGCTCCGCTGGGTTGAGATCAGGTGACTTTTTGCCTTGTAGTACGCTTTGGGTCATGATCCATTTGCAGTGTGAAGTGCTGTCACACCAGTTTTGCAACATTTGGCTGAGTCAAGCAGAGAGTAGACTCTTGTACACTTCACAATTCATTCTGCTGCTTCTATCAGTCACGTCATCAATAAACACAAGTGACCTGGTTCCACTGGCAGCCATACATGCCAGGGCTGGAACATCATCTCCACCATGTTTGGCAGATGATGTGGTATGCTTCAAATCACGAGCGGCTGCTCTCCTTCTCCACAGCAATCTCTTCCCATCATTCTGGTCAGTCTTGTTTCATCTCTCCAAAGATCTGTTTTTCAGACCTGTGCAGGCTCTTTTTGATGTTTTCTGGCAAAGTTTAATCTGACCTTCTTGTTCTTGAATTTAACCAGCGCTTCACACTTTGTTCTAAACCCTCTGTAGTTCTATTCATAAAGGTGTCTTTGGACTGTAGACCATGACAGTGATACACCTAGCTCCTTAAAAGCATTCTTAACATAGGTGTTGTGGGGTTGTTTTTCTTGACCACAGAAATAACACTGTCATTACGCTGTTGTCTGTAGTCTTTTAGGCCATTTTTTAAAGTGTAGGAGACCATGGATTTGCTGTCTGTCTAATAGCTTTATTTTGTTTCTTAAGCCTGATCATGGCCTCGCTCACTTCCACTGACATCTCTTTAAAATTGCAGTGAAAAGCTATAAAATACAAATTCAGTGCTAGATATTACATCTACTTCATTTGCCATGAAATAACAAAGAAACAGGCCCCATCTGGCCATAAAACTGCTTTGCCAGTTGAGCCTCTGAAAATGGCTGCATGTATAAAAATTGCTGTAATTGTTAAACATTTAATCTAATACTTTAATTATTCCCCTGAAATTAAAGCTGAAAGTCTGCACTTCAGTCATGTCTTGATAGTTTGATTGAAAATCCACTGTGGTGGTGTACAGAGGTAACACTGCAAAATTTGTATTTTTATCAAACAAATTTTGGACATAACTATAACAGTGGAAGTCATATGTAGGCTCTAAGAGTTTCTGACTTTAAGCAATCTGAAAAAATTAGACTAGACATGACAAAGGAAGGCAAAACTAGGTGCTGCATGTTCTGTATCCATCTTTAATCACAAACAGTGTGTTCTACTTTGTAAGCTTATTGTGTGTTTTTTTTTTGTCTTAAACTTATCTTAAAGAAAAAGTGATATGGAGTAAAAAAGTGCATTTTTTTTTTATCTCTAATGTTGTCATTTAACATGGCAATAAGTGAAATCAAGTATGAGTCAATATATATTAGTCACCTTTTACCTTTTACTTATTGCTTTAGTGTAACCACTGTTGCTCTGCAGCAAAATTTTGTGTATTTGTGCTTCTGTCACGCTGTGTTTTAGCATGTAGTTGTAGTCACAGTGAAGCCTGTTTAACAAAAGCTCCAACTAAATCATAAATCCACTTGTCAGATCAATATCTTTATACATCTTTAACCTAATTTGCTTCATGTTGTCATTGGTTAACGTCTGTCCAAATCTCGACAAAAGCCAGAGCAAAGAAGGAAACTGAAGAGATCATGTAGACTTGTTCAAATTAATTTAAATGTAATCATAGCCAACATAAATCCCTTAATTTCACTTCATATTTAATTTTAGAATTCATTTATTCAACAAATTCATTTTCTTTTTTTTTTTCCAAATCAGCTGCTTAATATGAGGGTGACAAATTTAAATTTATGCAATACAAATACAATCTCTGCTGGCACTAATCTCTTTCCATATTATTTATCTAGAGGAACTTGATTGAGCATGCATGCTCTGTCCCAACAGCTCCCAGACACACACACACACACACACACACACACACACACACACACACACACACACACACACAGGAAGCTCCCCAGTATAACCACAGAGTCATACTAGTTGAACACTGAGCAGTGTGAAGGACTGTCATCATTAGTCATTCAAATACTCATTAATTTTTCTCACATCTGCTCTGTGGTCACAGTGTCTTTGTTACTATACTGCAATGGGCGCTGTTTATTTTCAGATTGTCACATGATATCTTATTCAAGTAATAAACACTGTTATTAAATCCTAGATATGAAAGCCTGATGGAATAAAAAGTAGCCTTTACAGGTTTAAGAAAACGCGCAGCTTTTCTCAGTGTCACGTAAAAGTGTAATTTCTTTTTCTTTCAGGAACTAAGCTTGAAATAAAAATAGTAGCCTAGTGTGGTGTGCAGCACTTTTATGTTTAGCACTTGAAGTCAGATTTATAGACTTTCTGTTGTTGAGTTTGACTTGCTTTCAGCCCTGTGCTGTATACATACGGTAAAGTGAAATTAATTTAACTCTTATAACACTGTTCATATTTCATGCCTTCACAATATGGCAGGGGTCAATTTTGACCCAGGCCAAGGATTCCCTCAATATAAGTTTCCATAAGGAGTTCTGAACTACAGCTCTGGTTAGAATGTATAAATAAATAATCTGACATTATTAAATGGATGATTAATTAATGTTTCAGAGACCAGGGAGAGGGGAGAAACTTGGAGAAATGGAAAACATAAGGGTCTTACCGAGTTCAATGTATTTTATTGAAATTGAAAATGGCAAAAACATTCTGGAACTGCTCGGATTTATTACATAACTAAGCAAAACCTTTAAAAATGATCCTATCCGGAGTCTGATAGGAGTCAGTGAAGCTCACTTCCAGTGACAGAGACACTGAGGTGAGCTGTTGAGGATATTCTGAACCTTTCTGCTGTTAGCTGCTGTTAGCCAGCATTAGTGAAACTTTCTTTGAAATGGCTTGAACACTGCTGAACTCAGACGCTTCATGAATAAACACTCATGATGTGAGAATATATCTGTTTATCAGAGGGAAGCTGTGATTTTTTTTTTTTTGGACACTTGGGTATAACATTAGCTGGCATAATGTTATCTTATAACCAGCTGCTGTTGTTTAGCCAGCTCTTGTCAGCTGTCTAATCTGCTGATAAAAAGTAATTGCAACAATATCCGGAATGCAGATTTTTTTGTATTAGAGCCCTGACTTCAGTTCAGGAGATGAGGCTTGAGGTGAGGAGGAGAAGGATGAGGTGGAGATGAGAAAGACATAATGAGAAAGAGATGATGTCTCACGTCTGTGTCAGTTAGTCATCTGACCCCTGTATGACCTCTGTACCTGATGTGCACCATCTATGATCACTTCTGTGCTGCTTTACTATTTCACTGTTTCCAGATTCCCCCGTGATCGTCCAAAGACCAGCAGGTTCCTGTCTCTGGGGGAACCTGGGCACACGTGATGGGATCACAGTGACACAGTCAAGGTCCCATTTTAACTCTGTCACCACTGATCCATAAATAATACACACAGACATGTACAATTTCACAGGTTCAAGGGTCCATAAAACCGCAATTTCCCCTGATTTTGTGGATTTAAAATCCATTTGAATCAATTTGGGTCAAATTTGACCTGGAACAGCCTCAACGTACAAAGACTTAACACCTCTGGAACAGTGTATTATTTTAAAATACAGGAAGAGGAAGAAAATGCCCAAACTTTTCAGCATCCAATTAAAATTATCTTTAAGCATGAGGGAAAAAAAGTAGTCTGAAATTGATGAGGACTTGAGGCCATTTTCTTCATCTTTTCCTGAGTCTACATGCTTCAAACAGATGTGCAACCTCCAACTTGTCAGTGTGTCTATATGAGCAAAGCCAGGCGCGCATCTGTGCTATCTTTTCTGCTTCACAGATCTTGTTGACAGCAGTTGTAATGAGGATTTTCTGTTCTCACATCACACTGCTGATGTTGGACTGATGTGCTGAAAGTGACTAACCCTTTAAAGGTCCTAAAAGGTGAAGATATTTGTTTTGGAGTTTCATTTTTCTAGGGTTGGTTAGCTACAAAGCGTAGCAAAGTTCACTCTAAAAAAGCTGCCTGATTGAACTGTAACTGCTCTACGAGTCAACAAATTCAGGCAAACAATTTCTGGATCTTATCCAAGTAATTTACATAAACACTACATATGTCATTATCCTATAGATTTCTTACCGAGGAAAGAATCTGAGTGAGTGAGAGTCACATTAAATACAGCAGATCATAGCAGACTTTGATCACAGCACTAGTGTGAAATGTGCAGGATGTTGCTGTGCAAACAAAGTAGGCAAAGAAAGGAATGCAAAAAAACCAAAAACACTACATAATAAATATGTTGTGTAACTGTGGAGCGCAGCTTTCAGCAGCACACTAATGAGCCCATTGGGTGAGAAGAAGTGTGGAAGAGAAATGGTTTAGTGCTGACGTTTATTCGACAGCAGCCTCACTGAGATGATTATTCCATTCATTACAGAGATGAGGAACAGAACCTCGTTATCAGTGTCGCCACACTGATCGCACCTATTTGTTTTTATAATGAACTTTTGACTACAATCATACAGGATTGTGTCCAAAAGGTGCACATGTGAAGTCGGAGGGTATTAGGATTTGTCACAGATCGTATGGCAAAATTGTAATGTGTTCATTTTCATTAGGCGTGCTGCTTTCTGGGCCAGTGACGTGAAGGTAAGGTTAGACTTAGAGTCGAAATGAAATTGCATGAAGGTGCACTGCCGGGGATGTACGGGTTAAACTACGGAAATGGGATTGTACAGAATGTAAAAATATGATCCAATATGTAACCTGCATTTGCTTACTGTAGATTGACATCTGTCTCAGCTTATCACACTAAACAGCTTTCCTCAACTCTCCAAGGGGGAACCAAAATAAATACGAGATATATCTGACATCAGCTAAGGGACCTGATTGTGAGGGTTTTTGTTTTTTGCCTTTTCTTCCCCCTGTTTATATCACTAAAATCATCTTGACTTATTTGAATTCTAGTGGATATCCCCCAGACTTCCAGAGATACAAATATGCTAGGCCGACTTCCAGGAGGATGTGAATAAAATTATGTTCAATATGTCTAACAGATTTCAACCTGATTTAATGCTGCAGCCATAAAAACACAGTTTGTTGGGTCTGAATGCTTAACTCACTGTCAGCATTTTATGCTGTCGCTTTGTTTAAACGCTACAAGAAGCAGATACAGAATATATGAGATCCAGTTGTACACAGGGTAAAATGTTTTTTAGTCTTTGGGAACCTTTCTTTTTCCTTCTTTTTTTTTCTTAAAGTGAAAAAAGCTGAAGACATATTTTACTGGAAACGATGACATTAAGAGGTTAAGAATACATAAAGCAATATACAAAAGAATTCGAGCATCTGCCCTCAGTTCATTTTGGTCTTTCTAGGACATCACCCTGTGTCCTCTGATACCTATAACACAGCTCACTTAGGCTCTCTCTCTCCTACTGCTTTTTTGTATTACATTGTCAGAGTTACTGACCTGCTCTGTTTGAAAAGCATTCTTCTCACCTGTCCAACTAATCCAAACTGAAGGTGAAAAAACGTACCAGACTTTGAATAAATTGCTCCACACATCCTTTGAGTGAATGTGGCCTGCCAGGGTTAAGGCTTCTTTTAGCACCAGTGTCTGACGACCGTAAAAAGCTTTGGATGAAAAACGATACAGCGTTTGGTCATAGTCACACTGTTGGAAAATCATCTTTTTGGACTTTTGGCCTTTTGTGGCTCAAGTGTCGCCGCTGCATATAATGAAGTTGGACCACTTGCAGAACCATGAAGACGACGGCTTTTCCTGTCACTCTCAAAGTACAGCTGGAGGCGCAGAAGTGACAGCATATAATATCAAGTCCCCTTTTCTAATAAGACACTCCCCTCTTCTCCTCTTGATGTGCACAGACCATTTCATTTGTAATGACGCCCATGCCTCCCACAACTTAATGGATTATGGACTTGTGAACCGTGAACAGCACAAGGAGTTAAAAGTGTCAGGGTCGCCTAGCTCTCACAAAGTCATCTTGTAATAAAGAAAGGATCACAGGTTAGGTCTGCAGAGGAGGCATGCTATCCAGAGTGCCCTTGAGAGACTCTCCAAACTAGTTAAATCATTCAAAGTCACTCTGGTTAATGGCCTCAGTTAAACACCTCAAACTCAAGACATTCAGTAGTAAGTGTATGTATTTAATAAAAACAGTCATTTTTTTGATTATTACTAGACTCTCTTTAAATAAAAGATACTATCTTGGACATCAGGTGTGTAATGGGTTTTTCCTGTGGTCTTTCCATAAACTCTCTCTTCAGTTTGCAGACAACACTGAAGAGTTTGTGTCGAGAGTGACATGAGTGGGTATCAAAAGACCTTACACATTCATGCCTTCCTGAATAGGAAGAAGATTGTAAGTCTTACTGACAGGACTGACAGAGAAATACGACAGAGGGCTTTCTAACATCTGCAGCAAGATATTTTATTCTTATACACAACTGGCTGAAAGCAGATTTTTAAAAAATATTCTACAATAACAAGTCATTTTTCACGAGGTGCCCAAAATACTTTTTTAGCAATGGTGACAACTCAACCTCCAGCACTGAATGGCCACTTGAGGCTGGCTCCAAGTTAGTCCCCATAGCTGGTTAAAACAGCCATCTTTACAGCAGAACTCCAAGTTTCATCTGTCAGGCTCCTGATCTGAGGTGAAGTTAAAGTATTTGGATGTTTTCCAACCCCTTCATTAGTCCATCCACTTTGTGCAATGTACCAGTATCACCGGCAGCAAAACAGCTCCAGAGCATGCTACTACCACCACCATGCCTAGCAGTTGGTACAGTGTTCTTAGGTCTAAAAGGGCCACCCTTACTCCTCCTAACATACCTCTTGGTACTGTGTTCAAAAACCTTTATCTTTGTCTTGTCTGACCATAAAACTGTTCTCAGCTCGTCCATATTGTCAGCTGCAAATTTCAGTTGAGCTTGAAATGTCAGTTTCAAGTTTTCGTCTCAGCTTGTGTAAAGCTGCAATCCTCCACTCATTAAAAGATTTAATTGAATGTGTGTATTCATGTGACCCTGTGTGGATTAGAGAATACACAAAGCAAGTTCAAACTGGTGGACCCAGTTTTTGTTTTTTAAAGTCACTAAAAATGTACGCTGTACCATCATTCCACCCTGGAAAAAGAACATGTCAAATTAAAAGCCCCAAATTACCATGGCGTTCATGCCCACGTTATCTGCATGTACCTTTTGACCACAACTGTATGTCAGTTAAATCTTTATCGAGCAATACGTAACTGAACGAAGTAAGGGCTACACAGCCAT
>JAMQGT020011311.1:0-32483 GCA_024447675.2 Pterophyllum scalare
CTATGTGTCCTACTTGGTAGAATTACGTATTGCTGGAATGAACAAGGGTCAGAGAGGTGACATTAAAAGGCACACCACTGACAGCTTATACTGTAAAGGGAGAAAGAAGATGTCAATGTGAAAAGTTTATCACAGTCATTTTTTAAATTCATGGTCTTGAATTAGTATTCTAGCATTTAATTTCAGTCTATTTTTTGCCACTGCACACATATAAAAAGAGAAACCTTCTTGGTAAATGTTTCTGCTTTTACCATAATACAGCTAACCTTCAGAAAGCTTATGTGAATCTGCTGCCACTGACGCCCATATGAGAGTTATGAATCTAGAATATGGTGTCAGCATCATGTCATTGTCATGTGCACAGGACAAATTGCCCTTAGAGACTGACTGTTAAGTGTATCAGGCGACCAGCTGGGGGTTGCAGTGCTACATGCAAAAAAAAAAGAAATCAACAAAAAAACAGTGACATTGATTTAAAAGCAAGCGAGAAAGAAAAGCTGGGGAGTGGAAAGGAAAGAGCACGGGGATTAGTCGAAAGCATTAGTGATATAACAATGTCACTTTCAAAGCATCCTCCTTGTGTCCACTGAGTCAGTTGTAAACAAACTTCGAGGTCATCTCATATAAGATCTTGTACTGTTAAATACACTGTGTCAGGTGATAAAACATTTTTAATGAATGGAGAAATTTCTTAAGGCTTGATAGTATCGTCTTAAGAACACAGAGCAACGAGCAATGGTAATGTTATACATTACTACTCACTCACTACCTGTATTGCTGAAGACTTTTACTGCCACACTCAGATCCCACAGGTCGGTGCGACAGTGCTCAGAGGCTTTATGAAATGTACGTTACTGCTTTTATATAGTTTCAGACGCTGTCCGTGTGTTCACACACAATAAAACTACTAAAATACGAATCAGCTCACTGTCAGGATCATCCCGAGGCACTGATTGCAGTTTATTACAGTGTGAGAGCTGAATGTCCGGGAAGGAGAATTAAAGCAGGATTTGGTGCAGAGATCAAACGAAAGACAACTGGTGCTTAGTCAGGCCTTCGGGGACGCACAGGACCTGCCGCACTGGATCACCGCCTGCTGCACATCATGTATCACAGGCCACATCATGGAAGAGGGAGTCATTTTACCTATCAGGGTATTTAAACTGTAGCGTTTCCTGTGTCAACGGGGTGCCCACCTTTTATAGCTGACCTCCAGAGTTTTTATTCGAGTCCATGATATATTTAGAAAAGCTGAAATACCTCTCAGCAGTTGATGGTCCTCTTGTGTAAGCACTCACACCTGCACACTTACCTACATGGTGTCCTGTTTTTCTGCTGGCTCACGGAAGTGTGATGCCTGCAGTGTGAGATGTGTGTGTGTGTGTCACTGGATAACAATGCACCCATTTTCACAGCAAACAGCCCCACCACACTCCTCCCCCTCACAGGGTAAACACGAGTATTGCTCTTACTGTTGAAGCGACCATGACGAAACATTTTAAGCAGAGATGTGCTCCTGGCACTCGTATTTATCAGGGAATGTTTCTCCTCCTGTATCTGTGACCAAAAACCCCTCAGCCATTTTGAGGCAGTATTGGCTGTACTGTGTGTGGAAATAATGGTTATTATGTCCCGACCAAATCTGTGCTGCTGCACTACTCAAAGACCTCTTCCCTCTGCAATGATCGTCTCCTCAGTCAGCCTTTCTAACCACGCAGATGTGCTGGTCGATGCAGGACAACTCTCCTGAGATGATTAATGGATGAATCAATGAGTTTCCTGATTGGTCACCAGATTAAATTCAAAGATTCTGGAAGCTGCTGTGCATCTGGACTGTAAGGTTCATGCTGAGGCTCTTCTCTTGTTGGATTCTTGCAGTAAAACACTGCATGGCAGCTGAATATGGATATTCATATCCACTGTTGCGCCTGCCTGCTTTGAAAATAAACTTTTATCATGAAAAAGAAGACACAATCCAAACATCAGCTCACATCTTTAGTTAATTCAGGTCAAAGATCATATATTCACAAAGATCGGCTCTTCTAAGAATCCAGTTGAACATTAAGGTGTCTCTAAACTGGCACAGTAATGAAGTCGAGCTGTTTTTGGCTCTTTCCTCCATAAACATCAGTTGTTTGAAGCAAGAAGTCGTCTGCCTGCTTGTGCGGCTCTTTGTCAGTGGAGCTGCTGGTGTGTGCAGATTGGGCCGTGTTAATGAGGTCGTGGACACACGGCTGAAACGGAGATTTGCTCCAGTGGACCTCGAGTTTCAGTTTATGAGCCAGTGATGGCTTCACTGCCGGTCAGACGTGCTCCTCTCCCCCTCACCTTCCAGCCCTCCTCATTTCTCCTCAGCCGTGAGGCTCGTTTTTGTGTTTCGGGAGCAGCCCGCTGACTTCAGCTGTGTAAACAGCTTTGTTTAGTCGGATACCTGTGAGAGTGTCACATTGTGAGCTTTTGTTTCTCCAGCTGTGGGTCATCTGACCGTCTCTGTACTGCACGCTTTGCAGCCTGCAGTGGTTTAAAAAAATGTTTTGTCCTGTTCATTTCAGATCCAAAAAGAAAACAACAACCAGGTGTTTTATTATAATTCCAGCCACTTGTGGTTGGTGAATTAGTTGTGAACAGCTGCAGGTTTTATGGAGGTAATTTGGAAATGAGGAGCAGGTTTACCCAGAGAATTGCATCACACTGAGACATTCGCCGATATGACTCCTACTAGATTAATAGAATACAGAATATCTGGAACAGCTTTTACATTCAGTACATTTTATTCTGACTTAAGCAAGCAGTGATTTCCGCAGCACACAGTGTAAAACCAAGTGTTATGCAACACCACATCACATTTTTGTGCCTGTCATAAAATAAAATGTTGGTGTTTTCCTTCCAGCTGGCCTGTAGCATCAAATATATCAACATGTATCTGAGCTGAAGGCAGGCCTGAGCTCGTATGGACGAGGCTGCAGTGATAACTCATGCTGGTAGAGTGACTTTGGCTAAAGTCTGTTTGCAAACATGCATTAGTCAGAGCAGCCTTAGAGGAATGGACAGGCAGAGGTAATGAAGAGGAGATATGCTCAGCACCCCCCCCCCACACACACACACACAAATGTCTGTGCTGCTGAGCTTATTGCTCTTTGGTTGCAGCAACATTTTTCCTTTCATCCGACGGCTGTGTGCATGCACGCTGATATTAAAGTGTGCTTTCAAGTGTGTATTCGCTCTGGATATAGGCTGATAGTGAACAATTGCATGTGAATGACCGCCCCCACTTGGTTGTGATTGTTGGGGCGGGCGCTATGGAGCTCTCAGTTAGCAGGCTTGAATGATTTCCTATGAAGGCCTTTTGTGCGTCCCTGAATAGCCTGAGACAACCCAGGGCGTCCGCGCCACACAGAGGGGATTGAGATGCCGAGCAGAAATAAGGACAAGGCCTGTTGGCGATGTTTTAGCCTTGGAAGGAAAACCACAGTCAGCAGCATTTGATAATGATCTGTCAATAGAACAGAGTGGGAGGTGGAGTACAGTTAAAGCTTTCCATAGGCTGCTGCTTTCCTCTGTAAGCTGTGAAGTTTGCCTTCTTGACCTTGAGGTGAAGGCGGTGGCGTGTGCTCCATCAGGAGAGCATCAGCGTCACCCGCCCTTGAATTTGTAGATTAGCACCTAAAACCTAGCTTTCAATTGTTGGGACGGCCCCGGAACCCAAGAATCCTCTTAGCGACAAGAAACACTGAGTGCTTATAGATCTGCAAAGGGAACAGCACTAATCCCAGAAACCCGGCCCAGCACACACTCACGCTCACTCGTGTCCCTCGCCCACTCAGTCAGACCCTCATTTCCACACCCTGCAGAGGCAAACCGACTTCAAAGTGGCACAGAAAACAGTGAGTCACCTGTGTGTGAGATCAGTGGCGTTCGCTCAACACCGAAGTCTGATCTGCGCTCTATGACTAACAGTAGGAAGGGATGTCTGATTGAATCTAAGACCCTTAATCTCTGTCCTTTCATTTCCTCAAAGATACCTTCCTGCCACTCGGCTCATCTAGACTTTTCTGTCTCCGTCTGTCTCTCCGTCTTCCCTTTCACTGCCTTGGCGGGTTCTTCCTCCGAGCTCATGCATGTCTCCTGGAGTGATTCCATCGACAGACACGCTCTCGGCTCATCCCGGGGATTTAAATAGAGAGGCCTCATCAGGCGAGCCTTGTTCTCACGATGCCAGGCTTTGTCTCCCAGGCTCTGCGTGCGCCCTAATTATCCAAAGTGAGCAGAGTTGTCTCCTTTTCTTTTTTTGCAACTGGAAGTGAGTGTGTGAGTGTGTGTGTGTGTGGGGGGTTGTGCGTCCGAATCCTCTCGCAGCTCTGCTCATCACATATTTAGTCAGTTTTTCTCAGTGAGAGATCCTGGGCAGCGGGGACTTGGCTCGGAGTCAGCGGGTTCGAATCAACACACCCATGGCTGCACATCACTTAAGTTGCATCAGGCCCTCTGCCATATGTGGGGCAATCTGCACAGCCGTAACAATCCACCCCATGTATATGCAGCCAAGGTGAACACCGCTACACCTGAGTCTGTGTGTTCTCAACAATAGGCGGGCTCAGCACAGAGGCCAGGATGACAGGTTATATGCCAGAGTGCTCAGGAATGCATAGCCTTAAGTCCAAAGGCCTCACTTTATTGTGCTGTGAACAGCCCTGCTGCTGTGATAGCGCTGAGAGTAACTACACACTGGCTCAGCAGACAAACACGTCCCTTTTAATCCCTTTTAAAGGAGCCCTGCCATTTCAGACTTTATTTTTAATGTATTTTCTCTCTGACAAAGAGAAGGCAGTCAGTGCAGGGTGGATAAACCCTGTCACCCCCCCCCCTCCTCGGTTTCAATGTGGGTTTGTGTGTGTTTGTGTGTCCCTGCAGCTTGGTGAGTCACTCTTGCTGCTTGAAATGTTCTTGCCATGAATAAAATATCTGGCGTGCTATCTATGAGTTACAGTGCACTCGTGTCTCTGCTTATGGCCCCCACCTGTCTCACCCCGAGTCCCTGCTTGTCCATATGTGAGGAGGACTGCTGTCCCCTCCCCACCCTCCCCACCCCTCGGTCTCACTCAGGTGTGTAAATCAGTGAGTCACATGCAGGCTTAGGCGAGGCCAGTGAAATGAAATCAAAGAATCAAGGAGCCAGTTTGACTGAGTGCCAGGCATTGTTTCCTGCTGTTTGCATGTTCATCTGCATCACAACATGTAGAAGCATAAATTACCCACAGGCTGTTTCCCCTCAGTCTGTTTGAACTCTTCTTCAGCTGAATTTTGTCTCTATTGACAAACAAGAGCCCTAAAATCAGACCTAGTTTTCCAAACTTCAGCCATAATTGATGTCTTTTCCTGGATGTTTTTTCTCATGTCTTTATTTGTGTGTGTGTGAGAGTGTGTGTGTGTGTGTGTGGTGTGGGTGCTCTTTCTGGTTTTGTATGTAGCTATATTTGTATCTCCATCATTATTTTCCACTGTGTGTGCGTGCAGCGTGCTGGGAGGTCATACCTTTTGATGTGTTGTGCCTTGCTGTCACATTGGACTTCTGGGCGTGATGGGGATGATCACAGCCTCAGTGTCTGTTCTTCAGTTGGTTTGGGGGGGCTGGGGTCCTGTTTCATTAGGTTCTGCTCTGAACTTAAACTGCATGCCCGGGTATGAACACAGAGTGCCTTGTTTTGATTGGTGAACGGGGGAAAGGTGGTGCTCTCGTGTTGATAAGCAGGCTGCCGTGGAGCTCTGTTTTTCTGAACACAAACGCTCCACCCGCTGCCAGGGAAAACAGAGCAGCTCCCTCCCTGTCCGTCTTCCTGCTTACTGAGCTTCCTGCATGTCGCTTCCCACTTTGCCCCCATGCCTGGAGCAGAAATGGTATCACCCAAACTGAAACCAAGGACAGCGCCTTTTCTTTTTTTAAAGTTTATCCTCTTTTTGTCCCCTCCTTCTCCACTGCGTGCGTGTGTGTGTGTGTGTGTGTGTGTGTGTGTGTGTGTGGAGGAGATGAAAATGTCAGAATGGTAAGAGATAGAAGCATTGCAGTGTAACCACATACCCCCAGAGAGAGGCCTGCTGCCGCCGCCGTCACCGTCGCTGGTACTCGAGCTGTGTGACGGCCCTGTTAGCGCCGAGTCTGAAACAGCATTTTCTCAAGGAGAAGGTGGCCAAGGACAAACAGCAGGGCCGTAGGATGGCCCCCCAGGACTAAGACGTAACAAGGAGAGATTGTACCCACAAAGGAGGGAAGGAGAAAGAGCCTGGCATGCTGAAGCATGAGAATTTTTCTTTTTCCTGTGATAGAATATAGCTGGACATTTTTCCTTTGAGCCCCCCCCACCCCCACTGTAATCATACCTTCATGCTCTGTAATTCAGTAATTGATCTCAGTCTGGAATGATGCAGTAAAGGAATTTAGTGCAGTTTGGAAATAAAGGATACTGATAGGTGCACAAAAGGGTGAGACGTATGTAATTATTGTGACGCTGTAACTGAGAAAAAGTGTAAATCTTTCCAGTCAAACAGGCTTGTAGGGCTGCGTGTGAAGACTCTTTTCAGTGGTTTTCCATGTTTAAAAAATAAATTGAGAACTCGTCTTTAAAATCTCGTGTGCATCACGAGGGTCGTTCAGTCAAACAGAGAAAAGCAGCAGATCCTCGTGTTGGTGAAGCTGTTTTTTTAAAAGCATGCAGTTAATATTCTGTTGGTAAGTTAATCAATTAATCAGCAAATTCTTCCTGCACTGTGAAGTCTCCCGAGCGTGCTCATTGCTGCTCACAGTGTGCATCACTGAGCATCGCTGAGCTCCAGGCCTGATTGTAGGAGAATATTTAGCATTCTGCTCCTGACTTTCATCCACCCAGATCTGATATCAGCCAATCTTTGACCCTCTTATTATCCTTGTAGTTGTTCTCTTTTTAATCCTCTGACTAATGACCAGTATAGGTTTCCATTATCTGTCATTATCAGCCCACTGGGACGGGACTCTTGAAGCAACAGTGACTGTGCATCCAGCCATGAATTTAGAAGTGCTGTCAGATCACAAGTTGAAGGACTTTCATTTGACATTATGTGTAAATTAAATTTTTTTTGTCCGAGCCATTTTCATTTTCTGCATTCGTGGCCTGAAATGGGCAGCTAATGAATGCTTCTGCCGCACCTCTATCAGCCATTTTGATCTGAGATAAATCCCAATCAAGCACTCGAGAGAATTCCATTAGTTTGATGAGATATGAATATGGCTCCGAGCACAAATCTGAAATAGTCTGCTGTTTTCAGACAAACCCATTAAAACTCATTTGATCTTCTGCAGCTAATTATAGAGCCTGGTGAGCTGCTAGCTGCCTTCAGCAAACTCCACCTCCTCCATTCCCCACCTTCCCTCCAACCACTCCCCTCAGTGTTCATCACATCCCGTCCTTATGTTTCATATTTAGCATCACTGCGCTATTATCAAGGCGCTCTGAGCTGACAGGCAGACTCTGCGGCCCAGTCACATGAGGGCGAGGGGATTTGTCAGCCTCATAGTCGCTGTCATTGTGCTGATTTAGATTTGGGATCTCACCCTGACAAGTAGTGGGATACCACAGCAGGGCCTGATGGGTGTACGCTGTAGGGAAAGAAACAGGAGGTGGCAAACCAAGGTCAGATGATTGACAAAAAGCAAGTAACAGGCGGGCTCAGAGATGGATGCTCCTGCTGTGAAGTCGGTGTCTTCTCTATGGGGACGTGACTGATTAGCTTTTGGCCTCAGCACGTCTCACTGGAGTTATATTCCTCACTGGTCTGATTGAAATCCCCCTGCCCTCCCTCTGCTGAGAGGCCGAGGGAGGGCAGAACACAGCTTAATGACAGATAAGCATATCTACATTACATCCGTCATGTTCCCCTGGTAAAGATGGCCTCCCTTGCATTGCCTGGAGCTTCACAGGCTAATACAGACGTGTGGGCTGTGTCTCTGCTCCACTGCTCAGGATCTGCAGGGGAGAGAGAAGAGCAGGGAGCTCTGCAATCAGAGCACAGATTCATTTAAAGTCAGCTCGGGTGGTCATGGGAGAGCGGCGGTCCACGCAGGGGCCAAAGGCATCGCCATCCGTAGCAGGCCTCCGAGTATCAGAGTTAGAGAGAAGAAATACAACTGCAGTAAGTGATGAAAAATGAACTTAATAAAATTTTTTTTAAACATTTAATATTTTCTTTCTGTTGAATCCATTTAACACGAACTCCTCGGGGCTTCCGTGTGAATTTGTAATATAAGAATGATGAAGACGATGATAATGTTCCCATGAGCAAGATTCAGACTTTCAGTTCTCCACATTTGGAAAACTTGCCGTTTTTTATATTTTGGATGATAAAAAGGCTTAATTTGAAAAGAAGAGTCCAGTTAACTCAGATCTATCTGTGACTTAGAACAAAGTGTGATTTTATTTTTTTAAATATTAAAAAAAAAAAAAGGATCTAAGAGCTCCTCCCTGTGCAGCGATCTGAACTTCCACAGCAAAGCTGAAAGTCTCCCGGAAGTCTTCAGGAAAGGTTTGTTGCTGGTTAGTTGGTCCTAAAACCCCTCAGGCTGTTTCCTTCTTGTTGACTACAAAATGCAAGCAGTGCAACCTGCTTTCGGCACCGTGCGCTTGACTAATCAGTGACATTTAGCACAGCTGACCTCTCCCTGACCTTTTGCGATCTTTTAGAAAGCGCGGATGTTTTTGGGTGGTTAATCATTTTATTTGTATCCCCGTTTGTCGGCTGGAAAAGGGCCGACTCCTGTGGGAGAGTGCCTGCAGTCAAAATGCTGCCGTGTGATATTTACTGTGTCTGAGGAAAATGTGGCAGGCGACTGGGTTTAGGTTCAAACACGCTGTGGCATCAGAGTCAGATCCCGGGTATCACTGAGCAGGTCAGCAACTTTCTCCTGTCCTTCAGCGTTCCCGCACAGGAACTCTGTAACCTGCTATCATTTCCTGTTGTCAGTTATTTTGGGAACATTGCTACGTGTCCTTGATCTCCTTCTTTCTCCAGCAGTTTTCTGGCTCCACTCCTGCTCCAGCGTGGCCTCACCACAACTCATGGCTGCCTTGTAGTGACCGAATGTGAGATTTCCATGTTGCCCTTGAAGCTGCTTGCTGTCAAGGTCAACTCATGCTGAGCACCATTCCCCCCTCCAGCCCTCTGATTTAGACATAATGCTCTTCCTCCTCTCCTCTCTTGCTGCTGACTCCACTGCACCACACAGTTTAGGACAAATTGGCTACTTTATGTCTTACTTTGTTCACTGGAACAGTCTGTCCTTGTGCTTCCCCCTCTCCTCTCACAATACTATCTCTCTGCTGCACCTCTCACCTCATAACTGCTTTTTCCTCCTCGCTTTCCCAATTTCTCTCCTGCTTGCTCAACAATTACATGCTCATTAATTGAGGGAGTTCAGGCAGCTGAGAGAGACATCAGTGACAGGGCTGGAGGCCTCGCTGAGGTGCCCCGTTACGGGTTCCTTTATTGACAAGTCTGCCTGCCTGCCAGCCCGCCTGGTTCTGAGGAGCAGCTGCGTGGTGCTGCATGCTGATGAGCTTGGAGTCATCCAGCAGAAAAATGAAACGCCAAGAGTGAGAGTGAAGGAAGGAAGGAAGGAAAGGCGTGAGGAAGGATGGAAAGATGCGGCACTGTTGTCACTCAAGAGGAGCTGAAGAAAGTGAAGGAGCACAGGTCATTTCACCAAAATCCCCTCTCCTCAGCGGCAGAGATTAGGTGCTCTGGCAGATGGGAGAGAGGCACACTCCTGTGTCTAATCCTCCCCTTTTAAACTGCTGAGGGTGCAGTACAAAGTGGGGGAAGAGTCTGCATCCGCATGAAGTGGCCTGTGGAAAACACAGGCGCGCAGTTCAGAACAAACCGAGCCACGTCCAATAGTTTCCTGATGCCAAACGTCCTGCGAAGCCGCTGATAGAGTCGTCCCCACTTTTCCCTGCCGGGTCATCGCTCCATAACATCACCTGAAATCCTTCACAGAAAGCTTGCGTTGACTCATTAAGTTCTCGGCCTCAGACCACACACAGCCCATCCCCGTCGTACTCAATTCACTTTCCACCCACCCAGCACAGACGGGCTTTTAATAAATGGGCTGCAATGGTCAGTTTAATCATGCTGATGTGTGTGTTAAGCTAGGTTTGCTACAGAGAGCTGGGAGCACAATCAGGAGAGGAAAGATTAGAAAATAAGACATTTAGTAAGAAGTAAGAAGAAGGAAACAGTTGTGAGGAAAGAGGGGAAAGTAATTTTTTGGCATATGTGAAATTGTTAATGTTAACGGATGAGCCTCCTGTCAAGTCAAGCATGAATGCATTGTTTTGACTGAGCGGTGAGGTTAGTTGTTATGTCTATTTTGGTCATAAACATCTGGCATAGTGATGTCAAGAATGTAATCCGCTCCAGGCCACGTGGATGGTAAGCTGGGATAGAGAGAGCCGAGAGGGTCGCCAGCTCACATGGCTCAAAGAGGGGAGCGGGAGAAACGGGCCGAGAGGAGAGTCGAGCGGAGTGAGCGGAGATGAAAGGAGGGAGATGAAGGATTGAAGGGATTGCTCGTGCTGGGAGCTTTTAGTGTGCAGAAGGGAAGAATGGGCGATTGTACTGACAGGAGCTCTGCAGACGAGGCACGCATGCTCAGCATACCGCGCAGCTGCAAACGTTCACCTGAAAATGGACCTCAATCATCGCAGTCCTCGAGTCATTAACGGAAAAATGAGAAGTAATTATGTTCTTCCTGGAAGAAATGGTTTATGCTCCAGTACATTATTTATGCAGTCATGCACCTGTTTAGCTTTGCAGCTAAGCAACACGCTGTGCTTAAAGCCCTCAGTGTAATCATCACTTCATTGTTGCAGCACTGCACTTATTTCCAGTCATTTCCTTATTTGAATCCATGCAGCAGCCTTCTGTGCACACAGCACCACAGATCTCAGACTGTGATCAGGTCTCAGCATGTTTTTCACATCCAGATAAAATGATAAATTCTGAGATTCAATTACTCGCCTGTAAGAATCGCAGCTCTTAAGCAGCAATCAGCACTTTATAGAGTCTTGTGCTCTTTTCATCTGCTGTTTGAAGGCTGCTGTGACAGCTCATCGCTGTGCTCAGCTCAGGAGAGACACAGATCAATTTTTCATGATGGATAATTATTGAGATAGTTCATCAATAGATATCAGAGTCCATGTTTTATTCTCTAATAGTCCCATTCTTCTGCCCTGCCTCTGCCTTTCCCCGCCTCTTTGTTGCTGTATTCTTTCCCCGACATCGTTTGACGGTGATTGGACTAACAGGGAAGCTGTAGTCAGCCCCTTGCAATCACTTGGCGTGTTTCCTCCCAAATTTGGCAGCATATACTGAAATTCTTCTCCCCGAGCAGAATACTCCACCCACCCCTCCATCCACTGCGCTCTCTGCCTCCTGCTCATCGACCAAACCGAAACCAATCTGCTCTGGATCTAACCAGCTAGGAGGGAAAACCAAATGCAAAATGATGATGGTCCTCGGGCGAGGTTTGATAGGGCTGGAGAGGTGCAGGGGTTGGAGAAATATTCCAGGGAGATGAATACTGTCTGAAATCTATGTCAAGAGGGGCTGGGGGGGGGGGGCTCTTCATTTCCCTCCCGCTCTGCTTGCCCCGCTTCACCAGCAGCTCCTGGCCTCAGAATGAAAGAATAATAAAACACAGGATGCGGCAGGCATCCTGATGTCAGCCATCAGCAGCTGAACGCATGTCCACAAACGGGCATCTGAGCAGCAGCAGCAGCAGCTCGCTGTCTGTCTGACGCACCGCAGATAACAGCTGAGAGAAAGATGGTGTGACCACACAGTACTGACAGACTCATGTGGAAGGCTGAGAAAACCTTTGTCCTGTGATGTCAGAGGATGGAGACGTTAATTGTACCCCACACGGTTGCTCTTCAGTCGACACTTTGGACTCAGCTTATGGGTATATGATGTGCACATGGAGTCATGTGTCTCTTTGATCACTCCCTCTGCCCTGTGCGCTTACGGAGAATCAGTAGAAAGACGAATTCTTTCTTTAGATTAGAGTTTAGTGGTCACGTGACTCACGTGTGCTGTGCCAACAGTCAGACTCCCCATTTCCATGCATGCTGTCATCATTTTCATGTGTACAGGTAGGAAAAGGCACAGCAGGTGTACCAACGCTGAGGGTATTGGCAAAAATAATTAAATTACTCATTCTGCATTCAGAGCACCTCACGCCACCAATTCACAAATGGATGCAGTGAAAGATAAAATAATCGAAGCTGCGAGGATTGTAAAAGCCCTGACAGGCATTCAGAGTCTTAGATCTGTTTCTTTAGCCATTTTCCCACATGAACAGAGACGATATCGGGCGATTCAAGTCGGTGCTTTGCCCAAAGTTGCCCTTTCTCACCTGTAGCACGCAGCAGAAGATGGATTTTCACTACTGGAATTACTTTGATTTAGGTGAGGCTGCTCCCTGGATAAAGCCAAATGTACAGTTAGCTGAGCTGCAGCGAGCTGGCAGGTTAAACGCAGTGACCAAGTAAAATGCACCGACATGCATCTGCTTCTGCACCTTCATGACGTTCAGCAGCACCCACAGCAGCGTGTCCACATGAACAGGGACTCCATGTGTAACTGTGCAAAGTGAGAAACTGCACAGAGTGACGCTGCGTACATTTAGTGACCTCAGTCCAGATGCATGATGTAGATCTCACGTGGCTCTGAATACAGTCAGGCCGCTCGCTCTGTAAACTTGCTGTTGCACATGGGAATCAGTTTGAAAAGCTCATTAGAAAGATACATGTCACTGAAGCAGGTTTTTACCTGTTTTCATCAGTTTTCTGATTCTTTATCAAAGAGAACAACCCACACCACCTTTAACCCTTCACCCTCTGAGCTCACCATTTTAAAACATCTTCAAATAAAAAAACAGTTCTAATGAGTTTCTCTTGACAAAAAATTAGACTGAAGTTTTCAAGTCTATGTTTTTCTTTCTGAATGAGCTCCATTGGTCAAGGCAAGCGTCCAAGACAAGACCCCACTGGCCCACCAACTGGAGCTGCTCATAAATAGCCCAGACGCACCTTCTCCCCAGTGAAAAGACTGGAAGCAAAAAAGTACTTTGCTCTAATTAACTGTTTTTTTCTCTCCTCTTGGCCTAGTATCTCTCCACGTCCCTACATTTGCATTTACATGGCAGGCTTTTAGTCGGCTCTTGTGTCCACAACTACTTAAAATAACACGTAGCATAATTACTAGGTAATGATAACAAGGAGCCTGCAGTTCGGAGCGCAGGGATGAGAGTGACGGCACCCCGGCAGCATCCCTGTGATAACACAGTGATCCTTTAATCCAGAGGAGAGGGAAGCGAGCTCGAGCGAAGGAGGTGTCAGAGGTTTTTTTGTTTTTTGGTGAGAGCAGTTTATAGTAAGCAGAGAAGGAAAAAATCGAGAGACGGCATGCGTATGATTGAGCTCCGAGAGGCTGACATGAGGTTCTTGTTGAAGAGATGTATTTTCAGGCTTTGAGTGAAAATGTGAAGTGACTCTGAAGGCCCCTAACAGGGTCCCAGCTGCCTGACGGAGCTACATTTGGAAATGATATCCAGTGACTGTATATATATTAGGAAGCTGCAGAAAGGGTCAGAGGACCCAGTAAATCTTCAAACTGGCTGCTAAGCACGCCGAGTGTGGGTGAATCAGTACGGTGGTGCCTTCATGAAAGTCAGACCGCCGGGGAAACGTTACAGCACGCTGCGTTCAGACACAATAGGAATTTGAATTCGCTCTGACTTTGATGGCTGAACACATTTTGAAGTCTTTTCACCGTGAAAGCAGACTGACGTGCAGGTCCTCCGTTTATACAGATTTTCATCCAGACTCGTTCAGTTTTGCTCTCGTCAGGATGGAAAGATTTAAAACATCTTCAGCTGGATGTCAGGTCTTTATTTTGCACCAAATACGGTTTTCCAGTTAAATTACCACATCTGTGATGGTGGTGATGTTTGTGGTGAAGATGGGCTTCTTCCTAATTCCTAATCATTCTTACTATACAGGCTCCACCCCCGACCCTGAATGGGATAAAAAGGAAATAAATGGATGGAAGTCTGCTAATATTTGTAAATGCACTGAACCTCAGACCCGACTGTATTGCACCCTTATTTCCCATAATCCTCTAAACCTGTTCACACAGTGGAGACACAGTGTAACCAACAAAATTGTTCCTTTGTATCTCCTTTATATTCACACTTCATCTTTCAGTAAAATGATCAGAATATTCTTTATTGTCACAAGGAAGTTGGTTAAGTTTGTGTCTGACGTCTTTAAGAACAACAAGAGTCCAGACTGAGTTTCCCAAAGAAAGAAAGAAAGTGTCTCTGAGCTGGAGCTTCTTGCAGAGGAGGTTGAAGAGGCCGTGACGTTGCTCTGCTGAGAGTATCCAGTGTTATTATAAAACCCTGCTGGTTCTTCTTCTTAAGAGCCTCGTCCCTCTGATGTAGCTACCATGTTGCCCCCACCCGTTGTTTTTCAGGCATGCTTCTGCTGCTCTAAAGTCGAGCTTGTGAGTCAGTGTGGACTGACTTGCTTTGGCAGGCAGCTTCAGATGGTCCATAGAGGAGCTGCAGTGTTTCACACTTCCACGCTGCCTTCATTATTTTCCTCAGCCCCGAGGTTGCCACTTGGACGTTATATGGCTAATAAAACTTCTACATGGAAGCTTGCTTGGCTAAATCTGTTCTTATATTTGCTTTCTGGAGCGTTTTCCAGTTTCTTCTGTTCTGCCTCCGGAGCCACTGTCGCAGCGTGAGGAGCTCGTAGTTGTCCTCCAAATGCTGGAACTGTTTGAAGTTTGTCTCCCTGATCAGGATCCCTCCCAGAAGTCAAGCTGTGACTTACTGTCTGGTAATTATTTTAGAGGACCCCAGCAGCAGTCGGTGCAGTATCTGCTCGTGACATTGCTGAACACGCTGTCGCACACTGCCATGGCAATGAGCGCAGCCTTTTGGTCCAGGAGAGTCCCGACACAGACGGGGCTTTGTGTACTGCACGGCAGCTCTGTATGTGTGTGAGTGCTGCGGGAGCTGTGTGCAGTCTTACAGAGCTGAGGGTCATTTTCATGTTTGCACACACAGACAGAGTTGCTGAATGCACCAAACAGGGCTGAGCAGCTGTCATTGTCATGTTGTCCCCGGTGCCATTCACTCAGCCCTCCCATCTCCTCTCCCCCTCTGCCACCCTGGCTCATATGCCAGTCTCTGTGGCCTCATTTCCCCCTTCATCCATTTTTTCCTCTCATCACCCTCTTTTGTCTCTGTCCTGTCCTCTCGCTCTGTCGCTCCTAATGATCCATCTCCCTGCTTTCTTCCCCGCGCTCTCCCCTGCTCCACTCCTTCAGTCTTTCTCCCTCTTTTCCTTTCTTCTGCAGCCCCAATGTTCATCCGTGTGAATGGCTGGGATGCTTTTGTGGATCGTTTCCATAGTGACGGGCCATTTGAAGAAGTCGTTATTCACGTCCGTTTGCTGTAAGCTGGAGAGAGGCCATGTTATCTCCCCCCGACACACAGACAGTTAGCCGGTGACCATCGGCGTGTTTTAGCTGGAGTTTCCTCGCAGACGTGTCTCTCCCTTCACGGGAGGACCAGCTTTACTCAGCTCGACGCTAACTTTGTTTCAACATGTAGAACATTAACGCCGGCCAATAATTGACTCCGCAGTTAAAACATAACTCCACCATGTCATAAGGTTTTTTTTCCTTAAAAAGCTCAGAGTTGAGCAGCCACACCTGTCACACAGGTACATCTCAGATCCCTCGAGTGTCTTACCAATATCAGATATAATGATGTCATCATGTTGCTTGGTAACCACACAGCAACTAACTAATGTGACATTTCTATAGTAGAGCAGGAAGCACAAAAAGCACAGATTTTCATATAATCAGTCTCATATTTATCCGTTTATTCATGTAAAGAGAATCTACCCCCCCCTTTCTTGATGTGAGTGTATGAGTTCGCCAGCAGCACCAACCAAAGACGACTGTGCCATGGAGACGTACGAGGGGATTTTTACTGTTGTGTATTTTAACACTGAATTATAATCCAAGTGCACTTATCTTCATGACCACTTACCCGTTTCATGGTCACGAGCCTGCTGGACCCTTTCCCAGCTGACTCCGGGCTAAAGGCAGGCTCCGCTCTGGACACGTCCCCACGAGCCAATCCAGAGTCTGCGGTGAACCTAAGGTGCACGTCTTTGGAAGACCCGCACATGCACAACAAGCGAAACACAAATTCCACACACGCAAGGTTTGAAACCAGAAGCTAACAAATGAGCAAAAGGTCCTGCTGATCGCCGGGGTTGTTCCTGTGCCTGGGTGGGTTTTTCCTGCTGCTCCAGCATCCTCACAAACACACGTCAAACAGTTTCTGACATACCGCAGCATCAAAAAGGTGAATTTTTGTTAAATAAAGGTCAGCAAGCACAGTAGCATCATCAGTCTTTTTTTTTGTTATATAAATCATATTTCTTCAACTTGGTTTTGCATCATATTTTTCTCCTGGTGGTCCTGCAGACTTTAAAAAGCACTGGGTTAGCTGGTGATTCTGAATCGGCTGTAGATGCAGACGTGAGCGTGTCTCTGATAACATGTCAGGGCTGCACCTCAGCTCTTACAGTCAGCTGGGAAAGGCTCAGTAAGTGGATGGATGACACATCATGAGTCACACCGGTTTCCTTATTGCGTCTCACTGACAGCGATCATCTGTAGTCCATCGACTCTTTGTCCAATTTGAATACTTTTCTCAGCTTGAAACATGAAAGGAAATATAGGATGCGGCTACGTCAGAGGCATTTCCACTCTTTCACACTTTGAAGCAGACGCACACACTGACACACAGGCTCATTAACAAAGACATGTTCAGTCACGCACAGGTTGAGCAGAGAAAATTACTAATAAGCTGGCTGTCTTATCTGGGATTGGGGTTGGAGCCGGGCCGGGCCGGCCAGTGTGTCATGGGTGGGTGTTCAGGGGTGTGGCGACGGTATTTTTTTCCCGCTCCCACGTGACCATTTGGAACAAAAGGAAAAGACTTTTGTCTCGTGTCCGGTCTGTGAATGATGGGAGGTTGATGAACCACACGGAGGTGACGCTGCTGATTAGAAACATTAAATTCGGCCTCTGTGAAGCAGCTCCTGTCAGACTCCAACAAACACTGAAAGACCCACAAAACCAACAAACTTTCCTCCAGATTTTCTAATATTTTTGAACATTTTCCTTTTTCAGTGTTGAACGAGAACAAATAGAAACATTTTTCATAAAAATGGTTATTTTTTTACACACTTAAACACGCACAGACATTTTTCTTGGACTCAAAGAGGAAGTTCGCAGTGAGTAATGTTCCCATGTGAAGAGGAAGCAGAATCCTGCTCAGAGTTCAGGTGGAAGTGTAACTTTCACATCTTTAGGGTTTGACAGGGGAAAGTGTCACTGACTGGAATCGGCTGTTCCCTGAACTGTGAGGGTGTTTTTGGCTCTGTGGGTTCGGGGCAGTGACTCAGGGGGCATTTCCATCCGGGGCAGTCTCAGACAGAGGAGCTCATTTGCATTGCAGTGAGGGGTTGCCCTTTGGATTCACATTCTACAAACATGGCACCTTCTCCCTTTTATTATTCAGCTTTTACTGGGGCGGGAGGTGGCAGAGGTGTTTGGTCAGTAGGAAAATGTCACACTGCAGCTGAATGCCCCCCCCCTTTGTTATCTACCGCTGGTGAGTTCTATGTGCAGTGATGGCGCCACAGGAATCACACCACTGTGTGTGTGTGTGTGTGTGTGTGTGTGTGTGTGTGTGTCAGCATATTTATACATTCAGCACAGACACTGAGTGATTAGGCAAACTGGGTAAGATCCAGCCTTGAGTGGCATTTCTGCTCCCATTGTAGTTACTTAGTTACTTAGTTAGTTACTTAGTTAACTAACTATCTGAAGCTTGAGACAGTTGGTCTCGTAGTTGATAAACCAGCCACACTAATATATATAGATACATATAATATTAAGATTTTATATTGATATGGAAAAAGATTTTCCTCATTCTCGTACTAAATGATTTGCTGCTTTTCTTATTAAATTTAATTCTAAGCCATAAGCCGGGGGGGGAATCTGTAAATTCAAAATAATCATTTTTTTTATTTAAAAAAAAAACTGTCATCTGTTACCCACTTCCTGTTAGGTTGTCATTCTAATAACATTTCCTTAATCTCAGACTTCTTATGTATCCAGTTTCCTCTAAGCTGCCGGCTGTAATTCGTGTAACGTGTCATTATTTCTTTGTATTGTGATCGTCACCTTTCTCCCACACAGTGGGCTCAGGTAAACAGCTTAACCTGCTTTTCTTGCGCACATTAAGCTTATAATCTAAGTAAGCAAAACCTAAGCAGATGCTGAATGCTCGTCCACACTTCCAATCACATCTCCGTCTGTTACTTCGATCCCTGTCTTGTCGCACAGATGAAAGTGAATCGAATGCAGCGCTTTGTTTGGAATAATATCTGCTTTTCGACGTCTGCAGCTGAAGCTGCTCTCTTGATGCTTAAATGAGATAAAAAGGCCGAAGTCCGTCTCCTTCCTCTGTCCTCCGAGCTAATGTCATCCACACAAAGCGCCGCCTTTCATCAGCAGTGTTCGTGGAGGTCTTCTCAGGTCTGAATCTGGGCACAAAGTATTTATTGATGAGTGACTCGAGCCACTGCCTTCTGTTTAAAGGGAAATGAATTCATGTTTGTCCCTCAGGGAAATGCACTTACACAAACAATAAACAAACTATACTAACACAATATTAGAAGCTAATGCAGAATCATGCTTTAATTGCTCCCCAGCTCGTATTAGCACAGTGAAATAACTGCAGTGGCTCCTCTGACACACGTTTTAATGCAAGCGACATTACATTTATGCCCCTCTGTATTTTACATATAGATTGTACTTGTGTATATGTGTGTGCGACTTTCTCACTGCTGCATATCTTGTTTAAGTATTAAGTCACCACAGGGAAGGATTATGTGGATTAATGATGTCAGGCATTTCTGTGCAGAGTCACATGGACACTAAGCATTCTGTGAACCTGAGAAATCCTGACTGGTGCCTCGTACTGGAGCTGCCTTTAAAGGGGGCCAGACTGTGAGAATGGCTTCACCATAGCTCTGCCAAAATTAGACCGGTTGCCACCGCTCAGCGAGGCCTGCAAAGATTATGGAGCAGTTGACACTGGAGCTGATTTTATGTATAACACGGGCAGATGACCAGAAGCAGTTTATGAGAGAAGCCAGGCACCACCGTTTATTAGACGGTCAAAGTTAGTGTGTGTGTGTGTGTGTGTGTGTGTGTGTGTGTGTGTGTGTGTGTGTGTGTGTGTGTGTGTGTGTGCGCGTGCTTTGGAGGATCCTCACTGAGGTGCACACCCCGCTGGTCTGAAGATTATGGCTCTTATGTATTAATTTCCCTTTTCCCACTGTTCTCAGTGTGTGTCCTGAGCTCACACACTGTTCATGCAGACTGCCCTGACGGGTCAACCTGAGACCACACACACACACACACACACACGCAGATTGGATTAGCTCCTCTGGATCTTGCCCAGACGCTGTGTGGTAGGTCGTGTAATAATTGACCCGTGCTGGTCCTGGAGGGGCTCACTGAAGCCTCATTACTGAGCGTTACTCTTTTTATGGAAGTTTGCGTAGATTTTCTTCTTCTTGTGTTTCTGCACACAGTCGGAGCTGCAGTTTCTGAACTTTAATGGAAAATCGTTTTCTGCTTTTTTAAATCCAACAGTGGAAAAATGCCTTCCACAGACTCGATAATGGCCTGAACTAAATAATCCATCTCAGTAAACGTAAAGCTGTAATTTGGTTTAGATCGTTTCTGTCACTTGCTGTTATTTCATTTTGTGTCATGTCGATTATTTTCAGCATTTTTCGTCATTCTATGATAGAAACAGGAAATGTGGGTAAAGAGAAGGGAAATGACACAGAGCAGAAAAATCCCCAGAAATGATCCTGTAATGACTGATCCTCCGGGGACGATGTCTCAGGGCTGTCAGCGAACACAGTGGAGGTCTTTATGTCTTCTTCCACATGCACGTCAGTGCTTATGAATACAGAGGAGGTTTATGCATCCTTATCGGTGGACAGCTGAGACTTTGGAGATTTGATTTTGGTAAATCCGTCCCCTGATTCGCTACACACGACCACAACATGCTCAGATGTGATTGGTCAGTGCTCCAGATGGAAAGCTTTCGCTCCGAGGGACTCATGATATCTGATATCTGTCATAGCGACTTCGCTGCAGCCAAGTTCAGCGTTTCGCTTTTGCACGTATTCTCATCCACTCTCTGGCCGTCAGTCATTCAGTGTCTGATTGTTATTTGTGCAGAAACACAAACGTGTAACACATGCTACCGAGGCTCCCCTGTTTTCCACTGCAGACGACAAACACGGTTACAAATGAGGTTTGTTTGTGTGTGCGTCGGCGTTAGAGGGCCGGGCTCTGAACTGTATTTCTGTTACCGGAATAAAAAAGGAGCATTGTTTGTGTGTTCATTCAGCGTTTCATGCGTTACTGCTCAACATGCCCGGCCGTGTCTCAGCTTGTTTTTTGTGGGACTTGGCTCGGCTCTGAGAACAGACCAATAAAACATGTTTGTGTGTGGGAGGCAGGCTGGGAGGGCGGCGGCGCGCACGCTGCTGTGTTTGCAGTGCCGAGTGAAAACGAGCTGAATGATCTTCAGCCCACACAGCTTCTGATGAACGCCTGTCTCTCCTGCCTTCACGCCACCTTCTTTATTGCGTTACAGTCTGCGCTGACTCGAGAACATTACTCCAGACTGGGATGAAGCCAATCGGCGCACGTTTCCCGCTGCTGTTGTCTGTTTACCCAATTTGCCCGAGCTTCCCTCGGCCTCGCCGCCTCTCCCCGTTCCCGGCCTCCCCTCCCTCGCTCCGCCTTTTGTTTCTGCCTCTCGCAGAGCGTGCACACGGGAGCAGGTGTTCACACTTACACCACACGACATCTCACGGTGAGTCAGGCATGAGAGACGAGAAGGCTCAATGACTTTTTAGGTGTGGCGGCTTATTTGTCCCGTAAATCGTGCGTCACAGCATCAAAATTACATCAAAACACGGTTTGAGTATTTCAGCAGCACACAGATGATGGTGAGACCCACGGCAAAGGAATCCAGTGAGGATGAAGATACTTTCATGTTTCTCAAAAAGGCCCGTTTGCTGTTCAGATCATCCTGAAGGCTCCGCTTTTTAATCCCAATTATTAAAATGTTATTTCATGCCTTCAGGCGGTCTAGCCTTCTTTTCCTGATTTTGTAAAACCTTCAGGTCTGCAGAATTAGCAGCAACATTACATGTTTTGGGGCTTTTAAGCCTGTATTGGGTTGTTGGCACCATGATCATAAATATAATTGGGAGTGTTCCTCGAGGGCTGCGGCCAGAGCTGGTTTTGAATCTTCTCTTGAACTTAAAATAAAAACGAAGTGCTGACCTGAACTTGTGTTTCCTGTTGAATCTCACTCAGTTAAGTATAATTTTTATGACCTTGTAAAGAGGAGTTATTCATCCACACTCATCTTCTACAAGTCCTCGCTGGTCCTCATGGGCTGACCGAGCACAGCGCTCTGAGATGATGTAAAGAACTGGAACAATGGCGCTCCAGTTGCGTGCTTGACTGCTGTGGAAGTACATTTTGGATGAGCGGCCGTCACAGTGTTAGAGCCAAACAAAAATTCAAAATGAGACCAAAACTCTCCCCGTGTTGTCTCAAGAACAAATGCATTTATGCCTCCTGTAGCAGCAGTGTGCGTTTCACCGTTTACTGAAGGTAACGTGGAGAAGACGAGGAGCACAGAGAAGGTCGTTTCTGTGTCCTGTCTCGCTCCCACACACCCGCCGTTACACTTGTCTCTGTGTAAGTCTGCCTTCTCACGGGCCTGTGACTGCAGCTTTAACACAGTGGTACTAACTGCCTCCACTGCTGTTGCTGCCCTTGCAGAATTAAAGATAAAGAGGGAGTCAGAGGCTTGTTGAGACCCACCAACACAACAACTGCAACCTTGTAGTTGTAGTCAGGCTGTCTCCGTGGTCCTTAAACACTGAGACTATCTTTACAGCAGTGAATCCCCCCAACGTCTGTTTTAACATAGTAACCAGTATACCTGCTTCAGCCGTCACATCACTGCACAAAGACAGGATTTCCTGAATGGAGCGGTTTGTCTGGCCAGCAAGTAAAATATATCAGCATGTTTTAATGCACGCACACATATATAATGTGTTGGTTCTGAAGCCTCCGTCTTCATCTTGAAACCTTTCCTGTGGTAATAATCTAGGTGTTCAGCTTTGAGCCATTTGAAATGAGCAGGTGTTTTCCTCCTGTTTCGAGTTCAGAGCAGGTGGATTGGAGCCGACACGAAGAAGAGGAACTCTGTGGAGCGGATTCAGATAGTCGGTGATGTGTTTGTTGTAGATGCACATGTCTACATGTTTGTGTGTGTGTTTTTGAAGCTAAATGCATATGCATACAGAGGTATGTGTGGGGCTGCAGCTTTATTCAGTTTATGTGCACATGTCTGTGTCTCTGGCTGGCTCTGCAGCCCATCACATGCTGCAGCCAACTGCTGATTACACAGCACTTGTTTTGTCCTCACTCTGCTCTGTTCTGCAGCCGTTGTCAGCCCGGGAGCCTGCGCAGAATTAAACAGAGAGCTTTGTCTAACACGCTGTTACCCAAGCATTCCTCTTCAGCTCTTTTGTCCTTGGCTCAGTGCTGCAGAGGGGACACCTCTGTCCACATCTCCATGTTGAGAACCCAGCAAATGGTCAGAAATTGGTCCCCGCTCATTGCCTTGATCTCTCTCTGGGGCTGGAGTCTGTTTACTCAGTCCGATGAAATGATGACAATCAAGAGGGCATCGGTTCCGTTCCACTTCCTGTCTGGAGGTTCCCCAGTGTGTGCTTTGGAATAGTTTGGCATGCAAAGCTACATCGCCTCACTGATTAATTAGAGATGCCTGTGCTGTAGCACCTCTAACGTCAGGCCAGCATCAGCAGGCTGTGATTTATTGTCTCAGTGAGGAGCTCATGCTAGACATACACCAACCATATGAAAGTTAATCGTGTGAAAGATGGTTGCACAGTAGTTTTGAATGTTCTCGAGCAGTGTTCAGTTCTTCCAAATGAAGGACAGGGAGCTGGGTGTTCGTACTTCCTGCTTGCTTAAAGAGGAACTGCATTGTTTAGTAAATCATAACAGGGAAGATAGCAGAAACAAACAGTTATGTTCAAAGGGTGGGGAAGTAAACAAAGATGGGAAATGCCATCGGGAAGAAAGAAATATTCCAGGAAAATTTCCAGAACATGTTGAACCGCATATCATCATTATTATTATTTTACACCTGCGGGTCTCGTTCTTATGTGTGTACAGCTGAGCTGATGGTGCAGAGTGTGTACGCTGCTTACTTTGAAGAATAAATGATCTCTGCTTTGTTTGGTCCCAGGAGGACCCGACAATCAAAGCTCCGCCTTCAACTAGGAATGTCCTGGTTTCCGAGGCGTGACGGACTGCAGTTTTTTCTCCCTGTGAAGCCTCTTAGTTACTCGGTGCGCATCGGAGCCAAAAACATTGTGCGCAAATCCAATCAAACCTCCACTTGTTTAACCATCCACCCTGCCAAATATTCCCCAGGTGCAATTAATTTGTCTGCTGTCTGAATCCCTCAGCTCTCTCAGCACTGCAGCGGGGAATTGCTGCAGCAGCCAAGACGTGCACGACTATATTACAGTACATAAGCTGAATCTGCTTCATCCCGTCAGACTCCACAGCACAGAGTGGTGTTGTACTGTGTTGTACTGAGAGATGGAAGTGGGGCAGGCAGACTGTCAGCTGGCGTATTCCCACCTTTTCCAGGCTTCACAATAACCGAGTGTTTCAACCCCCATTTCCCTCCTTGTCCTTCTGCAGGCACTGGCAGCCAACGCGGGCACAGGGTTTGCCGTGGCCGAGCCGCAGGTGGCCATGTTCTGTGGTAAGCTCAACATGCACATCAACATTCAGACCGGCCGCTGGGAACCCGACCCATCCGGGACTAAGAGCTGTTTGGGAACCAAAGAAGGTGTGCTGCAGTACTGCCAGGAGGTAAGACACTGTGACACACACACACGTCTTTATCCCGGCAGCCTCATGGACTCTCACGGGTCATCGGTTCGTTAAATGAACGGCCAGAGACGTTTTTATTGGTTACTTTTTATATGGCTGTGAAAATAATCACATTTAATTTCAGGAACACTTTTGGCTTTGAATGATGATCCAAAGCTATGATGATCAAGATAAAGCAGTTATTCTGTTCTGCAATAATCTTTCATTTTACCTCTTAATTAAACTGCCAGAGCGGCATATTTATTTATTTATTTATAACAGTTATTTAGTCTTTTAATTTGAATTATAATTAAAATTCGGTGAAGTTCACGTAATGGACGAGCTTAATTTGCTACACGTTAAACAGTCTTGATCTTAACACTGAAATAACTGTGAGGATGACTTCCACAATAATTCAGTCAGTAAGTTGTCATTTAGTCCCGTTTTGTGCCGTAGAAACAAAGACATGTTAACTTCAGGTCTCTGTCACTGTTTCTGAACAGCCGTAAAGCCTGAGTCAGGGACGCGGCGTCGACCCTGTGCTTTAGATTATTATGCTGTTTAATTCCTTCTGTAACAATAACCTGGCGATGTGAAACCTTTGTCACATTTTATTTGTATCTAAGTGTAATAACGTCATTGTGTCCAGTGGAGTCTTGGAGCCTTTGGTTGCGGTCTACTGCGTGCTGTCACTCAGACTCCGTGCTCCAATTAAACGGCTTATTGGTGTGTCAGGAAATGTACTAATATACTAATTTACTGAGAGTTAACTGAAAGGAAGGCTTCTGTTGGGTACGCGTGGAGAGTTAGATGATCAAACCCATCAAAAAAAGAAGATATCGTGTATAATTAGGGAACTTTGAGGTGCTTCCAGGCAGATTTTTCAGCCTTTTTGGCTAAACTCAGCTAACCTGCTTCTGGCTCATGAAAACAGGATCTGCTCAGAGAGGTTGGCTCAGTTTCACAGTAAGCTACCAATAAAATAACAAAGGTATAATTCCTGGTTTGCTGAGGACACTTCAGTGTTACAGACTAATGTGCACTGAGGAAAGTCAGGATTCATTTCACTGTAATTTGTCCCTCCGGAGGCTTTTAGGTGTCATTGTCTCTGTGCTGGGTGGCTTTTAAATGACCACATCTGGTGACTGTCATTTTCTGAAGCGGCCTCTAAAATGAAGTTTTATCACAACATGGATCTCCTCACTCTTATTTACTCGGTCCTCCCTCTGCACCTCCTCACCCAGGAGGCTGCTGGAAACTGTGTCATGGTTTATTATGCAGCCGTCCAAGAAAAAAAGCAGGCCTCTACATTTTCCAGCAGCCTATCTCAAAAGCTTCAGTTGCGTTTGCCGATGACATTTTGTTGGCATTTGGGGAAAGTGTAAATCATATGCTCTTTCACGGATGAACAGATGGCATCTGGAGAGTATAAAGTGTGGATTAAAGGATCCTACTGAAGCTCCACTTATCGCACCTCTCTCCCTCTCTCACACAGACACACACAGACACACACAGAAACACACAGACACACTCTTAGTATTTAATATTTATCGGTGTCTTCTTCTTCCTGCAGATGTATCCAGAGCTCCAAATCACAAACGTGGTGGAAGCCAACCAGCCCATCCGCATTGAGAACTGGTGCAAGAAGGAGAAGAAAGTGTGCAAAGGGCACGCCCATATTGTAGTGCCTTACAAATGCTTAGGTAAGCTTGTGCACTTATGAGTGGTTCAAGGGTCGGAAGAAACCGCTTAGATGGTAAATGACCCTTCAAATCTAGATGTTCTTCATTTCCCCGTCCTCTGTGTTATCCATCAGGGTAGAGAGCGATTAGAGTCTGATGCATCTTAGCCATGGGCAGAGGTGACATGGAGCAATATTGGAGTCTGATTCAGTTGACTAATTCTGGCCTTGAGCTGCAGATTGAGCAGATCCAGGCTGGATGGGAGCTAATGTGTCTCAGAATGGATGGCTTATGGGCATAAGCCTTTTATTGCTGGGGAGGCTTGTTGAGCAATAAAGCACAATCTTATCCCACCCCCACCCCCCGCTCCGTCCCCGACAGTGGCCATAAACTCATACAGACTCACAGGGTCAGCAATAGAGGGTCTGTGAGGAGGCCTGCTTTATTACTCCCCATTTCTCCATTCACCCGCTGTCATAGACAACGCTCTCTCTCCTCCATCTCCCGCAGAATCACTGGAATCAGCAGTGGCAACATGGCTATATTCTGGTTTATTAAATGTCAGATATAGCCCCAGACTAGGCAGGCCACATGCCTCTGTGGCCCCTGACTTACAAATACACAGCACGCTGCTGCTGCCTCTGAGGACAGCAGTGAGACAGGAATGGAGTCTTAAAACGAGGCTTCTCCTTGTATTTGTCCGGCCATGTCGGGGGGGGGCAAAACATCTTCCTTCATGCTGCTAACACTTTCCGGCATCCTTCCTCTGTCCAAAAGCCTCTTGCTGATTGAGTTGTGCCGCTTTCCGGGATGAAAAAGCCATTAGCAGTTGCACTGGACTGTGAAATAGGCTACTATTCAAGAGCATTTTTGGCAAAGGCAGAGAGGAGGTTTTGGGAAAATCCATGGGACAGCAAACACACATCCAGAACGGCTGAGACAGGAATACAGATGAGAGATTCACAGGCAGAATCATTTTCCAGAGTTTCACTGTGGCCCGCTCTCATCTGACAGCCTGCAGGACGACTGTTGCATCTGAAGCCTTTCAGCGGCAGAGACACCACTGCCATTTCATTAGGCCAGATTCGTTTCCTGCTCTAGAATAATTAAAGGTTCATTGCTCGTCCTTGCACGTTTTCTGTCATCATTGTTAAAGGTGTGTGCACTCATGCCCTATCAATTTACAGAGCCGGCTCTGCTGCTCTGCTGGGCTCCAAATGAGGAGAGTGAACTGAGAAAGCAGAGGAGGCAGATGGAGGAGGAGAGATAAACATAAGGCGTTGGCGAGAAGGAGGCTGTTCAGAGGGTTTCTGCTTAATTATGTAATGGAGCATGTTAGGGGGATTAGTTGGAGGGCTCGGATCATATGCTACATGACACGCCGTGCTTCTGCTACTTCACTATGCTGCAGTCCGCTACTTGTCAGGCCTCTCTATCATATCAAATGCAATAACAAGTGCTTTTAAATTATTCATTGTTTGCGATGTCTGCATAATGTTGAAGAGGAATGTGGACATCAGAGGTTCCGCCTTTTATTTGTCAGTGTACTTTAATTATACTAGATTCTAGAAGAAATGAAATGCTCCAAAGGGAGGTGGGCTTTAGCTGGAAGGATTTGATTAAAAGGCCTAGACCTGCACCCATGTCAACTTAATAGGTTTATATGAATAATGCAGGCGCTAAGGAAGTGTAAAAGGAGAGAGATGGGCCGTGCTGTCGCCCGTCTTTCCATGCCAAGGCTCAGAGCCACGATCCCTCCATGTTTCCTGTCCTCAAACAAAGGCTCTGCAAATGAATGTGAGTTTTGTTCCATGGTGCTCTAATCCTGCAGCATGATGTCTTTGTCAGAGGGGTCAGGAACGGTGAGAACAGTGCAGACGTGCACACCTTAAACTGTGGTTATTGCTGGATTTGCTCGGAAAATGCAGACTGTTGGAAAAACTTTTGGATTTCCAATGTTTCAGTTTTACAGATCAGAGGACTTAAAGTCTGCTGGTGTTGGTAGAGGTCTGTTATTTTAGGCATGTCGAAGCCTTTTTAAGATATTTTGGGCCTTGCGGACTTTTCAGGGAAACGTATACAAGTGCATAACATGCACACACATCAATTCAATTTTCCTGTTGGCTAAGTCTGTTGATTGAACAAAGGGCAGCGCACACAACGACAAGTTCTGTTGTCGTAACAGATGCTGAGTCGTGCAGTTGTGACTACACCTGTGAAAACCTGGTGCAGTCTGTTAGGATTCCTTTAGCTCTCCAGAAATGATCTGCAGAAGGTCAGAAGGACGAATTTATGTTATCACAAACATAAAGTTTTATTTTCTACGTGAAACCAGCACCTACATGGTTCCATTCTTCTTCCCTCCACTTTAAAGGCACCATCCAAATGTAAATGAAAGGTTAGCCACAAAATCAAAGCACATGTGATATTAAAATAGATATACGGCAAAACAGCAGGTGCATTACTGTGTTATTAATATATAAATATATATATAAACTTAACATCTGCCGTCCGTGAAGGGATCAAAAACCAAACACAGATTTTCTTTGCATATTTTCATTTATTCCAAGTTTCATCCTAAATGTAATAATTGCACAGATGTGTGTAATACTGTGACAGATGTCACTGAAACTAACGACCTCATCTCCAGAGTCCTTGAAACACAATAGCTGTGAACTTGACAAGCAGATCTGGGTGGTGCTCGATCCGCCACCTTCCAGTACTGGTGCACACCTTACACACGTTCTGCAGCCGGTCCGGGAATTTGACAGTGCTAGCAAGGGCATCTGATAGATGGCAGGCTAAAGGAAAAGTGGATGAATAGAGTAGGTAGAGAGGAGGTCACAGAGAGAAGAGGATGTGCTCTTATGCACACACTTGCAACTACACAAACTCAGCTTAATGCACAGCGAGCAAGGCGCAGCTGCTCACCAAACACCATCATCCATCACCCGCTGCAGTGTGACTACATACAGCATCTGCTCGAAGCCCACTCCACCTCACAGCCAGAGAAGCCTCTGAGGGTGAGCGGACGAGACAGAAATGAAAGCGTAAGTGAACGAATCGCTTTGCATCCGGTGGAGAATACGTGGAGCTGAGCGTTACGGGGAGTCCTGCTCATCCGTGAGCTGTCTCAGCTTCTCCTGTCTCTCTGGAACGGAGGGCAAAGTTAGCCGAGTGGAAGACCATTAAATCATTAGCAGCAATAAAATAATGTCGGAATGATTCTCCTACAAAGTGAACAAATGTCATGCAGAAATATCAGTCCATCCATAAAAATGAAGGGAGTAATCATGCAGAATGGCCACTTTAAATGTTTCTGTTATATTATTGGACTGGGCCGTTCTACTGTAACGCTCTGTGGAGTCACAGCACAGCTCGTTTCTACTGTGAAACTGCAAAGAAACTACATTTGGCAAAAATATGGGACATAAGGCTGAGCTATAAAACGTGGTAGAAGAACAATGATGGAGGAAAGTGTTCAGTGACAGAAAAGTCACGCACATCCCCCCATCATGTTGTCCTTGAAACCCAGATGACAGTTAAAATGTTAAATGCATTCAGGATTCTGTAGCCTACAAATGTATTAATTGGTGTAAGTACAGGACTTGTGGTTACCTTTAACAACTGATGGGTCCAAAGCAGGCACGGGTTCTGGGGGGTGTTACTGTACCGCCCAGGCAGGGATGAGAAACAGCTGCTGAGCCCTCTGCTATTTCAGGCTGTCTCCTCTTCCCATCCTACCCTCTCATTTTCCCAAACACTGCCTTTCCACCCTCTGCCCGCCCGCCCGCCTCGCCTCGCCTGCACTGCACTCCAGCAGCTCTGCCTCGGGCCGAGTTCAGGGCAAACCGCTAAATGAGCAGTTACAGGACAGCTCCCAGCCCTCGCCGTGAAACCTCCAGGCCCTCATTTGTGTGTTTTCAGCCCGCCCACTCTTTAGCCACTCTGATCTCAGCCTGGGCTTTTCTCTAAACCTTCTATTCATCGCGCCCTCTTTCTCGCTCCCTGCCCGCCGTTCCATCGGCTTCTGGCAGCAGCGTTTCTACCTGAGCGCCTTGTCACCCTGCCAGCACATCAGCAGTCGCTGTCCTTTTTAATCGTTCTTATGACCCCTGCACCATTTTCTCAGATGCACATCTTAAATCTATTCATAGGAATTCACCAGAATCCTCTCAAGCCATTTTTTCCTCCCAGGTCTGCTTTCTGTCAGCTCGCTCTATGAATAAAACATTGCTGAATTGAATTCATCAAGCAAATGATGTCATTTACTTGCAGGAAGAGGATGGACTGCCTCAGAAGAGTCACAGTGTGAAAGCTGATTTAGCAGTTTTGATTGCAGATGGGTAACAGATGCAGCTATAGAAGGAGCTGAGTCCCTCACAGGTTCTGGGGCAGCTACAGGTGTTCAGGCTTCAGATGCCCTCTTACACTGCTGGAATCGAACATATAGGACAGCTATGAATTATTCAAACTTGTCCCCCCTCATCATCTCTTCCTTTTTAGTCCCTCTGTGTGCTTTTTTCCAGAGCCTGGCAGCGCTGTTCGGCAGTGATTAGGCTTTTTCTGGACCCATCGCTGCTGTGACTAACGGGCATATTGGTCCATGTGATTTTCTGTTACAGTGGGCGAGTTTGTGAGTGACGTCCTTCTGGTTCCCGAAAAATGCAAGTTCTTCCACAAGGAGCGTATGGACATGTGCGTCAGCTATCAGCAGTGGCACGGTGTGGCCAAAGAGGTAAGGAAGGAATGACCTCATAGGAATTGGTGGTGGGGGCGGCGTTTCCTGTGGGAACAGGACATTGTTAGCTTTAACTTAACTTAGAGATTAAAGGAGCCAAATTTGAAGTCCCTTCTTCCTCTCATACCGGTCATACTTTTATTACTTGCCAGTATTTCCGCTCTAATATCCTTCCACCTGTCTCTGAGTGTCTCCGAGGTCCTGTGATCACAGGTGGATGGGGAGTCCTCACATTTCAGCTCCTAATCAGATTAGTGTTGTGGCTGTAATGCAGCTAATCCCACAGAGCTGCTCCGGAGCCACCCCCGTGGGGCCACTCTGACCACGACAGCAAGCAGCAGCTCACAGAGCCCCTCGTGTCGCTCCTCGCCTTATGCTGCTTCACTCCTACTCCTTCCCAGCAACAAAATATAAAGGCCAAAGCCTGAGTATCATCTTCAGCCTGAGACTGTGGGGCATCCAGAAACAACCGGTAACAAATATGTTACATCTGAGCACGAAGAGGAAAGAGGCGAGTAAGAAAAAGGTTCAACAACAATCTCTCTCCCTCACCACCTGCCACTGAGATGCTCTCAGGCCGGGCAGCTAATCCACCACTGCTTCACCGGAGTTTCTCAGCAGCCATCAATTAGAGTGATCTCATTCTAGTGCTGAAAAATAGGAGTGCAAGACTTTGAAAGCATTGTATATTTATCACTCCAGTCAGTATGAGGAGCTAGCTCTGGATAAAGCTGTTCCTCTGCACTGCACCTGAAGTCTGAATGAAATGAATGATGTTTGGTACCGACAGTGGGGAAATGAAGGATCAATGATTCTGATTAAAACATTAAAATTTGCTTCCTTCCTGATTTCTTTGCTGTCACACCTGATATTTAATAGTTAATATCTGAAATTTGTAAGTATGACAAACATGGGAAAAAAAATCTGGAAGGGGGGGCAAATACTTTCTGTACTTTTCAATTATTTTTCGAACTAGATCGTATCTCAGTGTTCTCCGCTCTGAATCTGTATCGATCGATCTGCAGGAAAGCGAGCAGATTTCTGGTTTCCATTTTTAGTATTGCTTGAATGAGCTTTGGTTGCATCATCTTAAACAGTCAGCGGGAGGGGCTACAGAGGGAGTGAAATGTAATCTCAAATCTGTTATTTTTAAATGTGTCTGCATTAGTAAACCCTGACCCTGGTGTTTGTGCCCCGAGGCTCTTTAGATAGATGTTCCACGTTCCTCCTTCCATATCTCACATGCTCGTTATCAGGCGAGAGTATCACTGATGTTGAGGTCTTTGAACATCGTCCCGATGAATCAAAGTTAAGCAAATATCACTTAGTCAAAGTCAACATTGATAAATTGAAGGAGTGTCTGACCCTGTGCCGTCTGCTCTTTTCGTTTACCCCCTCAGGCCTGTGGCAAGAGCTCCATGGTGCTGCACAGCTATGGCATGCTGCTGCCCTGTGACATTGATAAGTTCCACGGCACAGAATACGTCTGCTGCCCCCCTTCTCGCACAGAGTCGAACCCAACCTTCTCTGCCCTCCCAGGAGGATGATGAAGATGAAGAGATAGAGGATGAGGAGATTGATGAGATGGACCTGGATGGGGAGGAGGCTGTAGAGGACAGGTGAGCGTTTGTGAAGGTGGAGGGCAACGGCGTGTGGCTGCATGTGGTTGTGTTCATGAAATGCATTATTATCAGGCTGTCCTAAAAGCTCCCTGAAAAGCCTTCAGCTGATCCAAAATGCTGCAGCTAGAGTACTGACAGGGACTAGAAAGAGAGAGCAGATTTCTCCCATATTGGCTTCTCTTCATTGGCTCCCTGTTAAATCTAGAATGGAATTTAAAATCCTTC
>JAMQGT020011312.1:0-33605 GCA_024447675.2 Pterophyllum scalare
ATTTAAATTTCTCTCTGCGGTTCATATAGTATTGCCAATGAAAGTTTAAAGTGGAAACACAGGAGCACAACAACATAAACATTCCACATCATAAAAATTACTGAAGGAAAATAAAACAAACATTTTTGCAGGGCATTACATTGCCTTAGTAGGTCGGTGTCAGCTACTTCATTCATGCTTCACAATCACTGGCTTATTCACATCAGCCATGGTTAGTAAAATCCAGATTAAAAAAAGGAAGTTAATTTGATGTGTTGTCCAGCTGGTTTGCCTTCAGGCACTGACATGTCCTGACATATTTTCAACCCCCACAACAAAGTTGTTGTTTTGTTTTTTTTCCCAGAAATAAATGTTTAATTTTGTTTTGTTCCAAGAGCGTGTCAGACTTTTAGATTTTTTTATTTTGATAAGGAAGCTGGTTCTTGTGTCTCCGCTGAACCTGCAGCACAGTATAACGTGCTGCCCTGCCTCTGATTCTTGCTGGCGGCTGAACTAACACAGTCTGTTTTCGCTGCATTGCCGGCTTTGTTTTGTTCTGTCTCTTTCTCAGTTTGTGGTTGGTCGCTCACTTAGCAAGGTCCTTTTGTTTGAGATACCATCAAAAGTTTTCTTTTTATCACTTTGTTTATTTATTTTACACTTTTTTAATTTAGTAATAGAGTATGAAGTGAGGCTGGACACTACTCATGCGCTGTTTCTCTCCCTATAGAACGTGTGCAATAACACGTGCATCCAGTTACTGCATACATTTTAAAGTTGGGTAGAGGCTAAATGAAAGGCAGAGCAAACCCCGAAACCTCCATAAAATACATACAGGCGCAGCTGCTCATATATCCACAGCTTGCAAACTCGCACACACATAGAGATAATGAGAATGTGCAAGGCACACACACACACACACACTCCACACACGTACTGTATTTAGTGCCTACTGAGCACATACAGAAGCTACTGATGTGTTGGTAGTGCAAAGGAAACACCGCAAACAGGAAATTCTGCAGGATTTCCCACAGATCTCTCTCTTTATGTGGTGGAGAGTTGGTAGCTCAGGCTTGGCCGCAAACATGTAAATACACAGAGAAAAGCTGTTTTCGCTGGAGGAGCACAGGATCTAGATTAGACTTGTCCTGACAATTATTTTTCAGGCCCTGCATTGCAAAGTAACACTGTTTTTGATAAGTGGACAAACACGCTAATTTCAGAGATGAGATTTAATTTTTGCCACAGTGATACATTTTCTTAGAAAATGCTTAAGTTTCATTTAATTACTCATAGAGAATGAGCATTTCCTTCACTGTGATTCCTATTTATATTTGCATGGCTTAAGCAAAAACAAGGCTTTTGACAGCAAATATTAATGTTCAAATTAGAGCCCTTAAAAACACAAGGTTTGGCTGTAGTTCATCACCTGGTTTCATATCCTCCCTATCCAGTTTTTTGATTTTCAGTCTTTTTATACTCCAAATTGCCATGTACTTTTCAGTGGGCAGCCCCTTGGACCTGTTAAATGTCATTTTTATTCAGTCACATCAGCTTCAGAAAACTTTAAGTCAGATTTAAGTTAATGTTGCTGATATGAAACTCCCAATATCAGGAAGTTTGTTCAGCTGCTTCCCCTGATTCAGGCCTTTATGTTACACTACACTAACTGGGAAATGGCTCCTTGGAAATCTCAGAAAATATTTGCATTTGTATATGTGTGTGTGCATGTGTGTTACTCTAATTCTGACCATATATACTCTCATATTATGTATTTTGGCCAAGACCACAAACCCTTAAAACCTTTGAAAAAATGTTTACTACCCTTACCAGCTCAAAGACACCAAAATGTGCTTTTAAGATGGCACTTGCGACCCCATGAGCATTACAATGTTAAAAATTGATATGTTTGTTGCTCATGATTAGTTTAAATATATTCATGTGTGGCCATAGCCTTGTCCATGTTCTTATGCCAAATCTAAGATGTGGCCCAAAGAGATTAATTAAACCTAATACATCTGAGTAATCTCTAAGAGCTTTTGGCTCTTGGTTTTATGAGATCATCAAAGCTCTGCATCCACTGACTCACAGTCTCCTGCCCGTCTGATAAAGAGCACACTTCCGTCCAATCTGTTCTCAAAGAATGACCTTTGAGAAAGCAGTGGAAAACCCCCTGTGGCGAGAGCATGTTTAGATCTCACTAATGCTTCTGATAGGAATGGCCACTCAGACAAACAAGCAGCAGATTTGAAACGAGACCATCAAAAGCCCCAAGATTGGTGGGGACGCATGTTTTCAAAATATTGCTTCAAAATGTTTGAAATTTTGAATTTCTGCAGTATTTGTCAGACTCTGGCTTAGTATTGTTCTCAGAAACAAAAGTTTGCCAAACTTTGGAAACCTTAGGTGAACAGTAAACACCACATGTTATGAATGTAGCTTGCATGAGACTAAACAGAGAGAGAAGAACTGGGAAATGGAGAGGAAAATGGTAAACATAAATAAATAATAAAGGCCTCAGGGTCATCAGTCCCACTGACACACTCACGTGCATTAAAGCCGTTGGCCCGAGTTGGCAAAATCATTGAACGTGTAAGACCCGCTCTCTGTCTAAATCCATGTTGCTATGACAACCGCCAGGAAGAGGATGTGTAAAACTTTGGACTTTGTGGTGGTGGTTATGTAACTCAGCCTGTCTAAATTCTGACCAGCTTTCATTTTCCACCATGAAAGGATCATCTGATAAAAATTCAGTCTGGATCAACACACAGCAAAGCTGTGACAGAGATCAGATAATCTTCCAGCCTTTTAAACTGGAGAAAACCACTTTATGACTATTTAGGGGGCCCAAGGAGGATCAGATATGTGCTGCTAAAAAACTAAATTGAGGGGTGAAGGAAAAGGAAGTCGTTATAATGAGTAAAATATTTTGCAATACATTTATTTTAAATAAAGTCTGTCAATTATTAAATAAGCTCTTGAAACCCAGTTTTGCATAATAGACCATATAATTGCTCTGGAAATGCTACCTGCCTCTACTGTTTGCGTTACTGCATCAGTGTCATCAGTGTTTGCAGGCGCACCACACGTTTGTATAAGAAATCACACCTCCCTATGTATTCAGCTCTTGTTCACTGTGAATGAGTGCAATGTTCAACTGTTTGTCTGTGGCTGCTGGTAGCAATAACACTGCTCATTGATCCCCAGGTACCAATACACCATTTCCTGCCCTGGACATATTCACACACACACAAGAACACATTATATAAGGTTACACACAGAAACACATGCAACTAATATTGACGCATAGTCCCCAAAAAAAAGCACAAATTCAAGAGATTCATTACAATAAAAAGTTTCGGCGGGGTAAATGATACCGACATTATTAAAAACACACATCCTTTGTCAGCTGACCATATCTCACCCCTCATCAGCACAGATGGCTATGCAGGTATTAAACATCCCCTCTGGCCTTTGTGTGATCACCTACAGAATAATAATTACAGACACACGGAAACACTTTTAGACTGAAGGAGCCTGTAGACTGCACTCAAACACACACTGACATCCATGCATACATGTATAAACATATGCAAATAGACACATGAAAACAATTTTGAATACAAAGAAACTCACTCACACACACTGGACTTTCTGCATTTTGATAAAAAAAGATGTGCATCAGACACACACAAACCACAGCTTGCTGCTCAGTCCTGTCTGTTTGTTTTCCCCCTGATTTGGCCTAGTTTGGTTTGGTTGTTTCCCTTGTTTCCTCAGTTTGATCTTTTGGATAAGTTACCATAAACAATAGTTTGATGCTCATCAACAGTAGGTGTACAGTCGTCTTCTGATGCTGCCACACAGTTGGGATTTAGTTTTTTTTTTTAAATAAAATAAAATAAAGAGCAAATATGATATAGTATAGCATGTTCTAAATTGTAGTTACTACACAAATATCTATCCAACAAAAAAAAAAAATCATTCATTTTTGCAGCTCACATTGGAGAAGAATGTGAAATGTCTTTGTGAATAGAAGTCCTGTGCAGTTGTGTGTAACTTGGACTTGAAATTATTCTGAAGTGACACCTGAGCTGCAGGCTAAGGCACAAAGTTCACATCAACACCATGGCCAGCTCTAACACACACACGTGTAGGTCCACAAACTGATGCCAAACTCAAATTCAATAATTTTTTGTCATTTTTGCATTTTTCAGTTTGCAAAAGAGGTCAAACGCTTTTGTGCGGCTTCGGTTCTGCGTGACAGATGAGTGAAAATAATTAAAGAAGATCTCATTAGACCACTGTGTGAAGCTAACATCTGATCCTATGCACACTTCCTTGTCACACTAAATTCAGTGCCAGAGCAAACTGGATAATTTATTTTTAATTATCAGACATGACTCGACAGAATATGAGTGAATTATGGTACCACCCTGTGGGTGGAAAATTGAATCACTGGATCCTGCAGTTTTTTTCTGGAGGCCCAAACATGACCTGTGATGCATACATAGCACACATTCACACAGACAGCAGAAACAGATTGAGATTCAAGAGATGGACAGTAGTTAGACTGAGTGACTGAAGACTGGACAAACAGAAAGATTTCACCCAGAGACTTTACCTAACATTTGATCATTATGGTGTCTCTCACAAACTCAAAACCTCAGAAATGTTGCGTTCAGATACTAAAAACTTTCTTTGTGTCTTTTTTGTTTTTTGTGTTTTGTTTTCTATCTGTGATTTATTTGTTGGGCCAACTAGAAAATATCCAAGCAAAACTGAATAAAAGTAATTAATGAATAACACTGCGACCATTAATAGTGACTGAAAAAGGTAAAAAAAAAAATAAAATAATAATAATAATAATAATGCTGCATTAAAAATCAATCAAATTTTCATCACATGAAAAAAACAAATAATCCATGATGGCAAAATCTAACTGTATGAAAGGAATTAAAGTTGACTAAGTGGCTTCACTGCTGCTGCACTCAGGCTGTAAACCTCAGGCTACTATTTGGCTGGAGGAAACAGACAGGGCATAGTTGATGTGTGTGACAAAATACACAGAAAAGACTCAGCCAAAAGCTACAAACTACAGCTACAAACTACAAACTTCACATGAGTAAGATTTTTTTTTCCCATTATAAGTTATTTTCACAGTCGTGTGTTAGTGTAGTGTTTCAGCTAATCCTGTAACTGCTTAAAGAGCAAAAAATCAGTAAACGTGATAGTGAAAGCACCAGCTTGGCCATGTGACCCTTGCAGGTTGCAGTTTGTCTAGAGTTTCCTATGTAGGTGCAAGTATGTAGCTTAAAACTAATTATTATATTAGTGCAAATTCATCTTCAGTGACATCAGTTTGCTGTCTGTTACAGGTTTTCTCTCTCCTCAAAGAGCTGGATGCTGAATGAAGCCATCTGGAGAAAAGTTGATGCAGAGTGAACAATGCCAAGTTTACAATTATTTTTCCATATGTCACAAGGCACTGAGTTGATATAAGACTATAAAATGCAAACCGGATCTGTGGCCCAATTGAAAAGGTGAAGTGGGGAGCCTCAAGAGATTTTTGGTATGGTGTAAAGAAGTGCATCTTATCTGATTTTAATTACATCAAAGCAATGTTTACATAGGATTTTTTTTTTATGTATTACTGTAGGTTATGGATCCCTGTTGTGATTTATTTCTGTGATACTCAAAGTAGTTTATGGGAGGAGGAAAAGAAGACTGTCGGCAGAAATGCAAATCATGATATATAATTCTGATCTATTTTGATGTGTGCATGTGTCAGTGTAGGTGTGCAGGTCTCCAGAACTCATTTTTGTCTCTTCAAGGTAAAATATTGCTCTTACATTTTTCCTGACAGAGCAGATTGCAGCACAGATTTAAATTCTGCAAAGCTGAGGATGTAACTCAGATGAAAGGTGGTTATTCTAAGCAGGCCATTGATTCCTGTAAGAGACAACCCTTTCCTGCTGAGAGTGTTGTGTAAGTGTTTCTCCAGCCAGTGGATATCAAACCACCCCATGAGCATGAATGTAGACTTCCATACAAAAGGAGACAACTGTTTCTGACTGAAAAGTGAAATACCAGAGTTACATGATGCTCTTTGGCTAAAGAACGAGCTACATTCCCAGACACATGGCTATTCCACTGCTTTAATGATTGCCCACTTGTACACAGACAGTTAACTAAAATAAGGATTACTAATGTAGACAGAAATTTTGACGTGCAATATTAAACTGCAATGTACTAAACTTTCATGCAAACACGCATAAACTAGTCAGAAAAAGGCACGTGCATGCTGGAAAACAGAAGCTGCACACACAGAAGCATAGTTAAAGGATTTACAGGGAGAGGTAGTAGTTTGTTGTTGGAGGTGCACTTAGCGAGTCACTAATGTCAGCACTAAAACTAAATCATAGCCTGTAGTCAAACACGCCTCTTGAGTGACAAACACACAGACAACATACACACACTTACAAAAATACACTCCTGCGCAGACACACACACCTGTTTGCTGTCCATGACCTTGTCTCTGCTGGCCTTGACACACCTGCACTCTATCTGCCTGTTCAGACAGAAATTTAAGTGGGAATCCATCAAGTTTGGCAACATGGCTCTACGTGAGCATCTGTGTGTGTGTGTGTGTGTGTGTGTGTGTGTGTGTGTGTGTGTGTGTGTGTGTGTGTGTGTGTGTGTGTGTGTGTGTGTGTGTGTGAAAGAGAGAGAGAAAAGAAATGAATTACAAAGAGCAAAAAGAAAGATGAAACAAGATACCAGAGCAGGGAAGTTGTTTGAAGTAAATTTGAGATTGTGAATTCACAACAGAATTGGCCACGGGGAATCATCCACTGCTGTGCAATGGTGAATGTGCAATGGTGCTTCTCCTGAGAGAAATAGACAAGTGGCTTGGTTCTGAGACCGGCAGTAGATATCAAACTCCAGCAGAGTGTTTATACAACAGATTTCTGACTCCTCTACAAGTTCCTAAAGTGAAGTTGTGGGTCTTGTTAATACTGAAACAGTAAGAAACAAGGGAACAGAGTGACATTCCAACTGAGAAAACCCAGACTATGACCGATTCACATCCACAGCTGAAAATATTGGTTTTGTGGAACCGTCTGGTTAAAGGGAAAGGAGGGGTAAAATGAAAGGAAGAAAGAAGGGCAAGTCAGACAGAAAGGCTGGAAAAGAAAGAACAAGTCACAGGCATTTGGGAAGGTGGAAAGATGGGAGATTAAAAAAAAAATTGCCATTCTCCTCATGTGCTGTGGCAGAGCTAACAAGGGGAGGGGGAGGGGAGGAGTAGTCTGAGGATACTTTCACATCAAAGAACAAGGAGGGAATATAAGTTTGTTTTCTGCACAAGAGGCCAAAAGGGTTTGACCGTTAACATCTGTAAAGATACAATTACTCCAAAACACCTTCTATAAACCCACACTGTGAAACCTGGTCCTCACTTTCTGCTACGCATGGCCTACCTTTTATCTATATCTGTTCAGCATGTGCACTTGAGTATACTTTAAATAAAATAAAAACTGGCTGACTTAATCTTCTTCACCCTGATGCACACATTCTATAAATTCACAGATAAGCATGTGTGGGCATGTTATGAAGATCTAAAAAGTTCATAATGACTCTCCTGCACATTAACAGATTTGTCTCATCTGCCAAAATCATGAAGAGGATCTGTACCAGAACCAAGTGTCACCTTCCTTGTAATTGAGAAACTGCAGTTTCACCCTGTTTGCTCAGAGTATTGGTATTCTGGTGCTGAGGTTGTTCACTGGTAGGAAGTCATATCAGCATAACCATCAAAGCTGAAGAGCAGAATACAAAATTGCTCCTAAAACTACTAACAAAGCTGTGTTCCCCAACAATAGCTGAAAAGAAAAATCTTTCTCATTTCCTGCAGACACCAAAAAGAAGATATTAGAACCTCAGAAGTAAACAGCTTACTGATGTGGCATTTTACCGTTTCTGGATATTAAAGATGTTTAATTTCAGCTTTTGCTGCCTTTTAAATCTGCTAAATGTGCAAGGTTGAATGAGAAAATGCTAACTGTATTTTATTAGTGCAGGCAAAAGGATGTTTTTATTCTTTTTCTAACCAATTCCACCTTAACCCTTAAATAATGAGATTAAGGAAATAAAACAAGGGAATTTGTAGAAAGTTAGGAAAAATGACTAAAGAAGATATAAAAGGAAGCAAAAACACTCTGCAACCATCTACTGAAAAACTGTGAAATATGCATTTTGTGCTTTCATTTTCAATGTTCTTGAACTGTATAAATAACTTTGTGTACTTAATGAAATGCATATTGGGAGCCTGACCTGATCTGTCCTTGGGTTCAGAGAGGTCTATGATCAGACAGCTAATGGTGTAAACACTGTCAGGTATACTTAAGTCTGCAAGAACACAGAGCTGAGGGCTAGTTGGTCTGTTTTCCTGAGAAAACACTGCTCCATGACAAGGTCAAATGGGAATCTTGTTCAGTTATAATCAGCTTAACTGCATAAAGCCACATCCTGAGTGAATAGAAGATTGAAATAATTTGTACATACAAACACATACACATCCTGGTAGTTATCTATGTCTCCCAGCTGTGAGCTTATTATCCTGAGTCACATCACAGCTCAGAGAGAGACCTGGGATTGTTTTGCATAACACACACATGAACAGAGGAACATGCACAAACATGCGCATGCAGAAAATGAGTGAAGAATCATGCTTGCACATACATACACAGGATTGTAGATGACTTTGTGTAGGTCTGGAGCAAGCTAGATAATAGTAAAGGTACATAGGTCTCAGTGGACCCAGCCTGTGCATCTGTCGAGTGAATCAGCACATAGCCAGTACAGTACCTGGCTAAGTGATTCTGTTTGTCTCATCTGTCTCTACATGACCAGGCTGGAAAAGCAGACCTATTTGTCTCAGAGTTTCCCTTCACTTAAACCATCGAGGCCAGAGAGGTTCAACATCCTGGATGCATAATAAGCAAAGGCTGTAAGTTGACAAGAGGTAAAGGGTAAGCAATAGTGCTGCAAGAGAGAGAGAAAAAAAGCATGGTTTGAATTGTTCAACTTTTTTGAGCAAGAAATAAGTAAAATAAAATAAATAGAATGCTACTGTAATATAATCTTAATAATGCAACAATATACTGCAAGACTAATTGAAATCCTGGTTGTTTGATCTTTTAAATGTCCAGAGGTATATTTTTCATTCGTGTGAAGATTGAATTGTGCTGCACAGCCCAGCTGCAGTCAAAGATTCAGAATTTAAACAACCTTAAAAAAGAATACAAAAGCATGTCCCCAGTCATTATGGGCTTTGACTTTATTTGTCTGAGGCAGGAACGGATGTGGCATTGTACAGACACTAAGCCTCATTCACAAACAGTGTTTACATACAAATCTGTGATTAAACCATGCATGCAAACCTTTCACACAGTATTTTCTTACATGAATCTGTTCAGGATGGCAGGGTGGATCTATGTTTTCATGTTGTTTATGTCCAAACTCTGACTCTAACATCCAAATATTGCAGCAAAAATGGAGACTCATCATACCAGGCAATATTTGTGCAATCTTCTGTTGTCCGGTTTTGGTGAGCCCATGCAAATTGTAGCATCGGTTTCTTCTTAGCTGCCAGGAGTGGCACCCAGTCTTCTGCTACTGGAGCCAGTGCTTCAAGATTTGTGTTGTGGTTCAAGAGTTGTGTGCGTTCAGAGATACTCTTCTGCATAACGTTGTAACGAGTGGTTGTTTCAGTTACACCGTCACCTTACATTTGTGCTAATGAGCAGGTATACCTAATGAAAGTGCCAGTTAGTCTAGGTTTCACTACTACTGTAGGTTTCACCAGTGCGACACCGAAGACACTTCATATGCCATATACATGATTATAACTAAGTTTTAAATTATTAGCACTTGTTTGAGTGCTGGATTTCTTAACTTGCACCCTCATGTCTTTGCAATATCCCCCTTATGGGCATTGTTCAAATGTTCAATAACTGCTGTGGGTTTTTTTCATCCTGGACTGACAGATGGTCCTTGTCTTTTCCTATCTGCTTCATTCTTTTTTGCGCCTTCAATTTTTTTAACATCAACTTTGATGCCAAACCTTTCTTTTTTCTGACCTGCATCACAATCCCCGTCTCAAGGGACAAAATATTGACCACCTCAGTTATTGCAGGCCAAGCCTTGTGTGCCCTTTCTGGCTTCATCCTTGGAGACCATGTTTTCAGTTACTTCTGATATAGAATTGTCCTACTTTGTTTGCTCTAGCAGCCAGGCTTTTATCTTAACCCCTTCGGTCACCATGTACACAGTTGTGTACATCACTTTCTATAGTTATATATTGTAGTGTAATATTCATTTTTTGACATTTCCTACCTAAAAAGATTATGTAGGCAGAAGATTAATTTTTTTCCCCACTGAAATCCCCGTGTCGTGACCGAAGGGGATAAAGCAACTTCACCACTTTTCTCCATTAAATACATCAAGATAAACATATTTCCTTAAATAAAGAAATTGGAGTGTAGCAGTGTGCTGATTGTAGCCTGTGCATTTAGAACGATTGTGACTCACTAACCTATGCATGGTGATAAGAACAAATTGGCTGGTGTGCACGTTCCATGGAACTGACCATAATTTTGCACACACACTTATTTAGTAAGGCATACTAAGAACATTTCTACACATATATTAGTGAATGATGCCGATTAGCAGACAGGAACTGGCACAAGTTGAGAAGCATTTCCTTGCACAATACATGCCATCATATGAAGGCTGCAGGTGCTATGCAGCTGTCCTTTACTGCTGCCAAAAAGCAAATGTTATAAACCGGCAAATATTAAATTTTGAGCTTTGTTAACAAATTCACTCAACAATCATGTGGAAAATTGAAGCCAATATATATCCCTGTTTTGTTTTTCTTAAGCTTCAGTGCTGTGAGCTCTGAAGGCCACTGTAAAAAAAAAAAAAAAAATTAAAAAAAAGATTAAAAAAACAGGGCAGGGATATTTGATAGAACTAGTCACAAATCATATGGCTGAGGCAGCAAAATATGGCAGGATAAAACAGAATAAGCAATAACAATGAGATCCTTTATGCATTAATTTACCACACTCAGTTGCTCAGCTCATTTTAATGTAGCAAACACGCAGAAAAAAAAATTATTAAATGAGGCCCAGTGGGAACACAGAGATGCACTCCATTCTTAAACAAACACAAGCAGCCAGATAAACTGAGAGCACAGTGGGCTTCAGTGAGACGCTGAGGGTCATATTGCAATACCAATTAGCCTAGCTTCTGGGCTATTTGAGGGGACACTGGGGCATAAAGCATGAGAACTTGTAAGGAATTTGAGAATAACAAGAAATGACTTCAGTTTCTTGCCTGTAGCTACCGAGGTTGTGGGGTGTGAGATGACCAGATTTTATCCTCAAAGGACCATACAGAGTTCACACCCTTGTAATGGGAACTGTGTGTGTGTGTGTGTGTGTGTGTGTGTGTGTGTGTGTGTGTGTGTGTGTGTGTGTGTGTGTGTGTGTGTGTGTGTGTGAGAGAGAGAGAGAGAGAGAGAGAGAGAGAGAGAGAGAGAGAGAGAGAGAGAGAGCACAGCCCAATGCTAATGAGGAAAAAGACATCTTCTGGGGTCCTGCTAAGGGTTAATGTTTGGGTGTGAGCTGAGGTTAGGTTATAACCAGGGTTAGTTGTCCACCACAAGGAATGAAAGTCAATTCAATGTTCTAACAAGGACAGTTGCGTGCATAATTGTGTATTACTCCTGTGTTGTGAGGACATGATTAGTGGGTCATTTTTGCAACTTTTCACCACCTTTTGGGGACAAGCAAGTCCTGGCAATATCAATGTGCGCCGACTAACATGCATGTAAATCTGTGTAATCCCTTCCAAGTGATGGAAACACCATTGTCTGTCTGAATGTAAGTGTGTGTTTTTGGTAAGAGCTTTTGCAGTAAGGAAAGTCAATTCTGAAAAGTCCAGCTTCCTTCCTGTCTGAGAGGCATCACAGGCCAACAATAACACACATATTCTCTCTATTTTATCTCTCTCTCTGTGTCCGCGTGACAGTAGAGCACACAGATCAGACAGGGATGGCCCAAGTGAATGGCAAACACACAAAAAGGCACACAAGCACAAACAATCATGTCTAGCAGCAGGACTCCTGGAAATGGTACACATGCAGGCAGCAGGAATGTATGGTTTTTGGTGTTTTTGTGATATACCTTGGGGTTATGTGCAAACATGTTTTTACCTCTGACTTTGGCAGTCATTTAGGTTTTTATTAGCAGATGTGATTGCTTCACAAAACATGTATCCTTTGCAATTCTGCAAAAATGCATGTTTCATGTATTGGAGAAGGGTGACAAAAAGGCAAAGGAGGCTCGTGGCTCACTAATATGCAAACAGGCCCAAAATGTGTGGCGTGTTACTTGTGTTCTATCCTCTCTGGGCCGCTGCCTTGTGAGCCCATAATTATTATGCTCTAAAGTAAACAGCACAAAAGGGATTTTAAAAAGTGAAACTTTGCACTAACCTTCTCGTAATTATCAGGAACAATGCTGACCTCAGCTGGAACAAGTGAGTTACTGCTGTTGTTTACCCTCCTTTATGAAAAGCAGTGGGCATCACAGAAAACTGAATCACATAGCAATTCACCCGCAGAAAGAATCTAACGGAGCATATCAGAGAGAGAGACGAACCAAAATGGAAAATGCAAGGAAAAGGAAGGTGAAACCAAAGACACAGAGAGATGGGGAGAAGATGTCTTAACAGGTAGGTAGATGGTACCATAATGGCAATAAAGAGGTGAGAGATAGTTAACAGACAAAAAGCAAGCGAGACAGATGAGCAATATTCCGACTAAAGCATCCCACGCTTAATTAATTAGAGAGTGAACACACTGCAGGGCTCTCTGCTGCTTGAAAGAGAATTAGGCGTGTAACGTCCTCACAACAACACACCCACACTCGAAACCCCTGACACGTGCAAGAACATGCATGCAAACACACAACAAAGGAACCCCGCATGACCTCTTTTTCACAGTATTTTAGAAGAGACAGAGTGAGAGTGAAGAAAGCAGGGATGAATAAAGTAAGGAGGGAATTGCACAAGTTGGGCAAAAAACAGAGAGAGAGAGAGGGAGGAGAGGCGAAGGGAGGCACAAAGCAGAGATGAAGCGAAGATCAGATGAGAGGCGATGAGACCAGATGAGGTAGAGATAGATGGTAGCAGAGAAGGAGAGAAATGGAGTGTGAGATGGGGAAAAAAAGGAGAATGATGCTGGGGAGAGGGTGGAGGAGGAGGGCAGATTAGATGGAAGAAGGAGAGGCAAAAAAAGTGTAGTGAAGTGCAGTGGAGAGGAGAGAGGAATGGAACGAAAGACGAGCAGCGGGCAAATGAGAAATGAGAAGAAGAGAGACTGGAGATGCTGTGACCTCACATGCTCAGCTGCAATAACTCTTTGAAGATCATTTCAAGGTTGTAGATAAGAGGGAACACATCCAGACAAGGGGTGGGGGGGTGGATAACGAAAGAATGGGGGAGTGTGGGAGCTGAGAACGTGAGAAGACCAACAGGAGGAAGATGAGACATATAAAGTAAAAAAAAAAAAACTGGAGCGAAGGATTAGAGGGAGGCAAAAGGAACCGTGACGAGATAAAAGGATAGTGAGGGAGAAAGTGAGTGATAAAGACCACAGAGAAAATGATTCAGACACTCAAATCGCCATGAGGCATGCAGTAGTGTGAGTGTATGTGTGTGTGTGTGTGTGTGTGTGCATGTGTGCATGTGTAGAGGCAGGCATGCATGAACATGCGCATGGTGTATGCATCGGTATTTTGGAGTACATGCAAAAATGTGAATGTTTGCATGCAGGAGTGTATGTGTTTAAGTGTGCATGGTGCGTACATGTGTTCTGGCAGGAGTGATTAAGTACTGTGAACCTTCACGCCAATAAACAACCAGGCAGGCTGTGTTCCGTTCCTTAATGAGTTACCCTTATCAGTTCTCCTCTCCTCCTTCCATGCATCCTTTATTTACTCTCCATTACATTATCTCTTTCACTTTCCCTCCCATATGTACCATTATCATTTGTCTTGCATCCTCCACTTATGCTCCTCTTTTAATATTTTTTAGCGCAACAGCTTTTTTAGCCTTATCTGTGCTGCTCCTCCCTTTTTCTACTCATCCCTTTAATTTCCCTAGAAAGAAACAAAGGAGGAGATGAAAGTGACACTTTTTTTCTTTGCCTTTTTTTTGTTTTATCAGACTGTGAAACACAACAGATGTTGGCCAAATTTGTGCAAATCAGAAGCCTGGTATGAAATATATGTTCAAACAACACAAAGGTTTATGTGGCTTCACCACTTTGGTCTAGCCAAAAATGACTTTTGAATGAACAAATGTTGAACATACATTAATGTTTTTCTGAGGAAGGTTAATGAGCTTGGAAATCCTTTGACTTTGGACTAAGTAGCTGCAAAATTAACTTATGCTTTCCTTCTGCTTCAGTTGCACTTTGTGTTTAGACCCAATTAGCATGTTAGCATGCTGATGTTAGTATTTAATTCAAAGCCTCGTTGGGCTTAAATGCAGCCTCAATTAAGGATATGTCTGCTAAGTGACAGATATTTTCAATGTTAAGCAATATGCTTATAACATATCACACATAGGATAGCAAGCTATACTGAAGAATAGCATTTAAATTTTAAAAAAAACAGCATTAAAATAATTCAGTGAAAAATTTAAAGCATAATAAACTTCCTGAAGTTAGTTACATTCAGGCAGATCTTACCATTAGATATAAAATCAGTCAGGTAGCTGTGAAAAATAATCAAAGCTTCACCATCTCAACACACATAATGTCTGAGTGCACTTGTTGAAAAATTCCTGATGAAATGACATCAATCAAGTTTGGAACCACTGAAGTGAACGCCAAGATTAAAGATGTTCTGAAGGAAGCGTTTCTGTGTCCAAATGGATTTTGATTCATTAAAAAGTGCCCCTCTCCTGAACTGTCAAACTGATGGTGCCGTTTGGAGCAGCTTCTCAGGGTCCATTCATGCACATGTTGACGTCAAACCAAAATAAAAAAAAACCAACCTGGTCATGACTTGAACTCGTGCTTTCTTGTGTGTTGTCTTCCATAAATCAAATTAACTGCAGTTATATCTAGTTAATGGGATTAGAGCAGGGACACAATGTAGGAGACATCAATCTGGTCTGGAAGTCAGCCATGAATTTGGTTCTTTCACATCTCACAGGGTCTCTTTGGCCAGCTGGCAGGGGCTGCTGGTCCATGATGATTTACAGTAATGCCTCCCTGTTTTGCTGCAGTGGTGACTTCAGTAATTGTGCCACATATGCAATATAAAGCTAAAAATAATCCATATAAAATTCCTTTTATGTGGTTTTGAACTGTAATGGAATAGTTCCACATTTTGGGAACACCCTGTATTTGCCACTCTCACACAGATATGTAGCTTAGCAAATAGACTGGAGAAATTGAAAGCCAAGATACTTTAAATTTATAAACTCTATTGCACATAATTTTCTTTTTAGTTCTTACAAAAAACAAAAACAAAAACAAAAAAAAACAAGTGTAGCAGTAGCAAATTGTAGTTTTACCAGGAGCTGAAAATAATTTGGCTGAAGCCATTTCTTGGCTGGGCAAGTCGTAAACAGAGACTCCAGGAAGTCACTGCTCCCAGCCAAGAAAAAGACACGTAACTATCCACTGAAGCCATACATTTTTATTTAGGCACAAATGAGATATGCACCAGTAACTGGGGAACCTCACTGAAGACAGTCCACCTCAAATCTTTATGCTAAGCTAATTCCTGCTGTTTCTATAAGAATCTCTTCTATCAGTGTTTCCCACACGTGAAATTTGCCTGAAAATAAAAAAATGAGATATCCTTTAATAACTGTTATAAATAATACTATTACTGACAGTTTTTCTTGAGTCCAGTTCAACTGGAGTGCCCACTCAAGTTGGATTTCCCACTTGGAAGGTCTGGGAAGCCCCATCAAGGCCGACTTCACAATCTAAGATGGCAGCAGTGCATGTACACAGCATAAGACTGCCACTGTTGTGTATTTGTGACTGGCTAAATAAGCCACATACAGAGAATCAACCAGGCTCTATCTGTGAACATACCACACATCTGCTTTTTAAGCTCAAGAAAACAGCAATACTTGTGAGTCAGCCATCACTGGTATTGCTAGTGATGGCTGAATGGCTCTACATTGCTAGGGAGCAAAACAAAGCCTGTTTTTGCCTGCTTTTCTGACGACTACTGGAAAATGATCACTCCCGCCTCTGACATCAGACTTCCGAGGTGAAAGGGATGCGGCATATCGCCCTGAATATCCACAGGAAAACAGTCACTTTATCTACTCAAAGCAGCGATAGCAGTACTGAAAGCATCTTAGCTCCCTCTAAATTTTCTGTAAACACTGTTTTAAAAATAAAGACATACAAGGCATTTAAAATGCTCATAATTGTAAAATACTGATATTTTTATTTTTCAAAAATGCAGCAGAAATGTTTTATGCTTGACACAATCCAGCCATCCGCTGAGTCAGTAAACCCATATGAAAAAAGTATTCAGTCAATCAAACATTTGTTAAATGTTATTTTTATATCCCTTTGTAAAAGATCTTTGCTTACGATCCACAATTTCTTTTGTTTCAGCTTTCATTTTTCATGTATTCTGTTGACAGGTAACTAAAATCTCTCATGAAGAAGTTACTTGGGATGAGAGGAGGTTAAATAGGGCTCGCTGTCAAAGCTGCATGTAGTTTCACAAATGAGGCTGGAAGGGGAAAGGGAGGGGTCAGATTGGACACAGATCAAGATAAGGAAGGGAGAAAGAAAAGAGGGTAAAATGGGAGCTTTTCAGTGCCATCGTTATGGCTTTTGGTGAAGTTACTGGCAATGGGGTTGGTCAGTTAGAGCAAAGAAAACATTTTTACCTTCACAGTAGCAACCAGATAAGAGTATGACTTTGGAGATGATTTTATAAATGCTTCATATCTTATTATGATGAAAGCAGCAAGTACTCACACTAAAGTCAGCCATTATTTCCACATGATGTAGTCTGGGCGGGCGTTTGATAATTCATTTTACTGCTTTCATGGTGTGTCTTGATAGAAATTTGGAAAAAATATTGCTCCATTAAGAGGATGTTAAGGCTTAAAAAGCAGCATGTTTGGAGGCGTGTTTGCCTCACACTGTAACACAAAGCCACTGTGATTGTCCTCTCTTATGCTCCACCCAGACTCCACCTCATTAATCAAATCTGGCAAACAACTGGCACCATGGTGGAAGGTAGTGAGCCAGCCAATCGGACTAACTACCGATAAATCGTAGGTGACATTGCCGCGTTTCTCTACAGACTGCGGGTGATAGTGTCAAGAGAGTCTAAGCAACAAGCCTTCTTTGTTGTATAAAGGGGGACGGGGGGGGGGGTGATATTGGCTTGTATATTTTAGTGGGTGTAATTCAGTCATGGGCTCTTAAAACAGTGGGGCCAGAAAATAACAGAACAAATCCTTGAATTTTAGAGGACATGCTGTGATTTTGGACAGCTTGTCCAAAAAAATATCTTTCTGTTATTCCTTCTCTAACAATCCTGCAGGGTAATTAGTAGAGTCTTTTGTTCTTTGAATTTTTTGGGGGGGACATTCTGTGATTTTGGACCTCCTGAACAATCACCATCTGTCTGTCTGTTAATCTTCAGATTAGATTTTGTTTTCTTAGGAATTACGGGTAAGGCCTTCATGAAGAATTTTAGTAACGCAAAGGGAAGGAGAGCAGGAAAGGCTCAAAGGGCTCAAGGTTTTTGGCTGGTGCTCAATCATCAAACCAATATTGCACTATCTACACAGTACGAGCTCATCTTCCCAATGATCAAAAAGACAGGATGGAGTGAAAAATGTCTATATTTCAACTACTAAACAAGTACCTAAATGCTCACATTGTTAAGAATTATTGAAATGACTGTGCATAGCAAATATAGTCTGTAAATAAAGGTACTGTGTACATATTACAGTGGGTTGAGATAGAAAGACAACCAGCCTTGCTTTAGGACATCTATACAATAATATATTAATATCTGAAATGAAAGCAATAATGTGGTTAAATAAGTCATGTTTTAATGCAAGAGCAGGTAAATGCTTTAAATCATAATATATCATCTGTATCTTTCCATTCTATTTACAAGAGTTTAACACGGAGCTGGTTAAAGTGATTCTTCAGTAAGTCTGGCAACACTTCAGAGGCCCTTTCTTCTTCTGAAGCTAATTTCTTTCTCTTGGCACATTTTCCATTTCTGTGTTTTTTCATATCACTCTATCTCCCTTTGTCTTCCTCACTCTCACAGCTGTTAAATCCCTCTCAATGAAATCTTAATCTCTTTCCCACATCTCACAAACTTTTTCCTTCAGCATATGTTGTCTTTTCAATCCCCCTCTTCCTCTTTGTCTGTTTTTACATCCATCTCTCGCTGAAATTTGTTATTGTCTCCTCAGCTTAGTTTGATCCTTGGCAGATAGGGCCTTTGATCTTTTAATGGAAAAAAAAATGCTACATTCACATTTCACAGGTTGTTCAAGTTGACATCAGCAGTCTGTGTGTGTGTGTGTGGTACTTCATAGTTCAGTTCTGCATCTGCTCTCCTCAGCCCGGTTTGCACTGCGCAGCTCAGGTGCAGTGAGACATCTAAAGTAACTGGCCCTTTTGCCACAGTGCTCCTCATCCTCCTCCTCAGATGTAGAAAAAGCAGATTTGAAATCCAAAGCAAGTTTTGAGACATTTGATGGATGTCTTCGCTCATCGGGTTGTGAGCAAATGATGCACAGAACTGCATCACGTCAGATCCAGTTTTAGTTTTCAGTTTCCCAACATGCAACACACAGCTGTTTGTCTTTACATCCTGTTACTGAAAAATGTCTTTCTGTCATTCCTTCTGTAACAATCCTGCAGGGTAATTAGTAGAGGTATTTAAGTCTTTCTGTTCCATGTGTGTTTTTGCATGTGTATGCGCATGTGTGTGTGTATGTGTGTGTTAGTATGAGTGTGTGTTGTATCTATGTGCTGCGGTATCTGGCTGCGGTTATACACGCGTGGTGGAGTGTGTGTGGGTGGAGATGTGTGTGTGTGGCAAATGTGTATTACTATATGGGCTATGGTGTGTGTATCCCTGGTGAGGATGCCCCATCCTCATCCCGGCCACTGATCCAGGTGTCATTGGGGTCATCGGCGTCGCAGGAGTGACGGGGTGAGACCCCGGGGTCACAGGCAGCGATCCTGGCGTCAGAGAGGTCATGAGGGGGACATCGTCAGGTGAGCGGCGCAACGTGAGGGTGTAATCAGGTGGGCATGTGAGGCGCACAGTGTCCAGTGTGCTGTAGATGTCCTGGGTATCCAAGCCATCCAGCGCATCTAGTGTATCCAGGGTGTGATGATGGTGAGCGTTGTTCCGCTCGTCTGCTGAGGCGGCGTCACACTCCAGCTGCTTCACCTACAGATTTGAAGAGTTGGATAAGGGAAGAGAAGAAGTGAAAATAATGAGGTCAGATAAAGAGAGAAAAGAGGACTGAAAAATCAAATTTATTATTAAATAACCACATCTAGGGCAGCAACTGAGTATTGTTTTTATGATAAATTAATCTACTGGGTATCTAATTAAGTAATTAATTTATTGTTACTCTTGAATAAAAGATAACACCAGAAACTAGTTTAATGGGTTCGGATTTCTTGTTTTGCCCAGTCAACAGTCAAAAACCTAATAATATTAAAATCACACTAAAATAAAACTGCAAATACACCGATTGCTCACATGGCCAACATGTACACAATTACTCCGCAGTTCAGTAAAATAAACAGTTGATCATTTTACCTACTTCACTTGGTAATTCTCTTACTTTTAAATACCATTTAACAGATTTTATGTGACACAAGCATAAAATATCTCCAGTTCATTTAAATATATAATGACTGCAAAAGCTTTTAAATGCCACCCCCATCAAAAATGAGAAAACAATATCAAGTGAAACCTCTCTGTGGGCCGCATATGATAATCAAAAGCTTTCACTTCAAACCCAGCTATCAGACACTGATTTTTGAGTGTTTTGTTGTTGTTGTTTCTTTTGTTTGTTTGTTTTTTACAAAAACCTTTGAGTAGCACTTCCCTTTGTCAGCAAAAGCCACTATGTCCACAGCACCACCAGTGAGAAGATGTGAATCACATCATGTGCCATTCAAACATGTCAGGCCCCATTTATCAGTGTATTCAGACACCATATTTCTGCCATTTGACTTTTGGAGTACCATTGCATCCTGGTACCTTACATCTCCTTTCTCCAATCTCCCAACACACACACCCTCCCACGTATACACGCATCACTATTTACACGCTCACACTATTGCTTACCTACACATATCACATAAGTATGACCCGTAATTGACCCTGGACCTCCTAACTGTTCCTCAGTCCTGATTCCTGCTCTCAAAATATTAATACAGAGATTCCCCCCCATGACTCCGATCCCTGCTCCAACTCACCTGTTTCAAATGATCAGTTGGGTATTAAATGTTGCAGCTGGCTGATAGCAACATAATTATTGGAATCAAGTGTTTCAGAGCAGGGAAGCACTGAAAAATCTAAGACAAGCAGTCCCAAGAGCCAGAATTTAGAAGCACTGCTTTAGCATTATTGCCCGAAGAAAAGTGGTCTAACTGCATAATGTTGGTCTGAGGTAAGGAACCAAAAAAAATGCTATTTTAGTAAATAAATGAAATCAAAATCTGTCTTTAAACACCCAAATACACTTCTTCACATATACATGCACAGACACATATCTTTTTAATATAGTTCAGTTAATTAAAACACGTATATAAAGGAGTTTAGTCCTAGCAGTAGCTGGCACTGTCACATGCAGATTTGGTTCCTGAAAGGATTGCTACACCCCAGGTTAAAGGTCAAACCTTCTTCAGCTCCTCATTTTACTGAACAGTGACACATCTTGTGCCATTAAATAAAAATAAATAAATAAATAAAAATTTAAAGGGACGATGTAATAACTAAAAGTGTGGCTTGTTGCCTGAGGGCAACATCATGTCGTAGAGGGTTAGCTTACTTGAGATAACAGGAGTTCACTCATTTTAGAGTTGCTTGTTTTTGGTTAATTATTTATTTTTCATACATCATATTTTTTTAATGTCAATTTCATATTTATCTTTATTTTTCATGAGTGCAGCGTATGGCATAGCCGTGTCTTCTAATTATTCTTAATTGTTCATTCTGTTGTACTGCGTGGTTATCACTGATCGGTTTGTTCAGTCTTTCATTTTGAGTTATGCTTTCATCATTTGTTTCCATTTGTTTCACTTTAGTGATTTTGCAACTGTTTCCTATGCCTTATCCAAAGAGGATTCTGCAAAACAAGCACAGATGGGCAAAGCAGGTTTGGCTGCAAAAGACAATCAAATGTGTTAAAAAAAAAAAAAAAAAAACAATTAACTGACTTCAGTTACAAGTAAGGCATTACATTCGGTCACTAATGAAATGTTATTATAATGTCTAATCAGGAGCCGGATTAAAAAAATCTTAGAACAAAATGTGTCAGATGGGCTTAGAGGTTTTTGCATCTGAAGTCTTCATATATTCTACAGTAATTACAGCACTGGGTCTGAATGTCATGATAAATGGGCAAGAACAGGCAGCATTGTTGTTTATGACCCCTGTCAATCATGGAATTCATTCGGGGGTGGGGGTGGGGTGGATGTAAAACAATGCATTTTTAAGTTTTGAGAAATGGACTCCTCTTCATATGCCTCACAGTGGTTGGGTCCATTTCCTACCTTTCTCTGGCTCTTTTACGTTGAAAAGGTGTGCGTGTGTGATGTGTGTAGGTAAGGTGAAACAATGTATGAGGTATTGTTCCACAACTCAATTAGATAAAATATATTTCCGGCTCTAACCAGGCTGGCTTTTGCAGATTGATACATCGCAATTGAATCTTGTGCTTCAGTGAAGGGTATCCATGCCTCTTAATGCATATTTATGAAGGCAGGAAGTCTGTCCACAATTAAGATCAATATAACAGTGAATATTGACCAGATTTTATGATATCCCATTCTGCTTCTTGGGCCCCCATGTGCTACCCCATTTTTAAAAATCCTGGAAATGCCCTTGCAGGCATATCTGCACACCACTGTGAAACATTCAAATGCACAAAATCACCTTTAAAGAGTCAAACATCTTGAAAAGTTGGGATTTCACTGCACTGCACTGTTGCAGAGCCAGCTTTGGGCCACCCCATATACTGCAGAGTTTGGACTTTAATCCATAAACAAATCAAATCAAATTCTAAGTACCTCATGCTATTTGTCATCTAAATCCCTCCTGACTTAGTTTGACTGATTATTAGTTAATAATCTACATCAGCAGTGGGCAATTAATTTTCCCAAGGGGCTACACAGTGGGACTGTCGTGGAGAGCCACACCAATAAGCTGAACTCAGTTCTGCTCACTTAATTTTTTTCTCTACTCTATATAAACTTATAGGTGCAACCTTCCACAACAGTCTCAGTTTCTCATGTGGCCCTTTGGGAAAATTAATGCTCTACATCAATATCTTGTTTGTAGACAGGATCATGTACAACTCAAGCATCAATAAGAATAATGTATTCTAATACAATGTTGGATTTTTCTGTTTTTAAAAAAACACAACATTGAAAAAATAGAAATAAAACACTAATTTGGCATCTGTGGTGCTGAGTTTGATTACTGTAGTTCAATTGCCAATTAAGATTTGTCAGCTAAAAAATATATCTACCATTTAGCACTCACTGTGTGAGATTTAAAAGCAGCAAAGAGCAGCTAACAAAGCTCCAACGAGGCCAGATATTGAATGAACTGGAGGCAAATGAAAGCAATTCAGGCAATTGTACACAGCTAACACCTGCACATGCATCAAAACACTCACAGATACACAGATTCTCACGCTGATAATGTCTGCTGATGATGAGCTGTGTTTTGCAAGAGTGCTCTACTGGCAGCTGCTACACTGACAAGAGTTTAATTACGTCGTCACACAAAACCTCAACCTACTCACTAACAATAAGCATGATTATTTTCCATAAAGCTTGAAACGGGAAGGGCACTCAGGGAGCACAGACTTCCACCAAGGCCAAGGCCCTATTTTGCAGGACTTAAAGAAAGCGTACTGGATCCACACAAGAATGTAATGGGGGTCTTACTTTGCCTATGCTCCACCTCTCCAGAAGGTTCATGTAATTCTGTAGGAAAAGCTACAGAAGTACAGTTAATCTTGGTACCAAACAAACAAGCAAACAGACAAACCGCCAAGCTAAACAAAGATCCTTTGTGGAGGAATTACGTGGCCCCATAAACAAACCATGACTCACCACAATCTAGGCAACAGCACATGTACAAAACCTGTGCTGCTACCCACACTGTGACTTACCTGTAATGACATTAGTCCCTCCCCCTGCAGGTGGGCTGCAACATCTGCTGGTGTAATGTCTCGTCTTGGTGGAGGAAGGGGACGTGGCCTACGATGCTCCAGACGCCTTTTGTCTTTCTTATAAAGCAGAGCAGCAAATGCAAGTATGTTAAGAAACAACAGTGATGCTCCTACTGCAATAGTCACTGAGAGCTCAGTAGAGTAATCCTCATTAGGGATGCGGACCCCATTTTCTTCTCCACCTTGGCCTAATGAGGACTCGGGTGGCCGCGGAGTACCTCCCAGTGAACCCGGGTGGCGTGTGCTGCTAGGAGGCCAAAGTCTGGATATACGCCTAGTGTAGGAAATAGGGGTGTCATCCTGTGGAGAGGGACTATGCGTGAAAGATGACACGGACTGGAGGAGCTCATTGACATGATGCAAGTGCGGGACGAGCTGGAGCCAGAAGGAGATTTTGGTAGCACGGTAGTGGTCTCTGACACGGGGCTTGAGGCCAATGTGGAGGTACAGCTGCTCCTTGGGTGTGTATTTAGACCAGGCCACTTCCTCGAAGCGATTAGGCTTTGTGTGGATAAACTTGGTATCTTGGGGAACTGGCTGGTTTGGATCACTGCAAAGAATGAAAGAATGAGTTATTTGGTGTTTGCATAACCTTCAAACAAAAAAACTGTAACCTTAAATGCTGAGAAACAAAGAAATTACACATTATCTCATGTTCCACCACGTGTGGCTCAGATATTAATTAGAGGTATAAATATCAATGGCTTTTTTTTCTGCATCTCCAATGTCAAGGAGTTCTCAGCTCCTTCTGTGCTGGCAATCATCCTCCGAAGATGCTAAGTTTCTCCCAAGCTGGCACAACAGTTTCACCGGGCTTTCTAATCAATATTAAAGTGACATAAGACAAACCAGAGGCAAAAATATTTTCTACAACGCAAAACAAGATTTATTTTCCTGTAAACATAGCTCCGAGGTGGTTTCGTTTTAGTTCATTGATTTTTGTGCAGTTTTATATGCCTCTTACAGAACATTCCTGTTAATGCACTGTTCAAACTCCTGCAGTGTGAACTGCATGCAAACCTGTCAGATATCTACATTAGAGATGAATGTGCGCGTGGTACAGTGGAAATAGCTTGAAAAATCACTTCTCTGACACATGCCGACAGGCATTTATTTGTCGATTTACCGACTTATTTGTGTCAGCAGCTAAAATGTTGGGAGTCAAACGGCAGCACATCTTCACAGACTTGCCAGTTACGTGCTATGTGCTCGCTTGTCAATCAGCACCTTATGAACAGCACAAAAAGGCTGCTAGCTTAAAGACCTACCGACACACAAATGCACACAAGCTGAGGATTTATACGCCTACACATAGGCGTACAAAATATACATCAGGGAGCATCACATCTCCGGCGTTAAATTGAGCTGTCGCAGAGTTCCATCACCATCTGAGGCACTCTCAGCCGAGAGAAATCTTTCTTCAGAGAAAGTTTCCCTTTGATAATTGAAGTGTATACTGAAATCTTCACATCCCTATTTGGTGATTTTGCTCTGCGGCTTGCTGCGATGGTAATGACAATACAGACTATGGGCTCGAAACAGCTAACTTAATGCAATGTGACTGCCTTAATGCATTCACATTAATGATATCTTTATTTCATGCCACGGTTAAATTATGTGAGAGCACTGTCCTGGTTCTTTATGCTGTGAAACAGCAAGGCTCTGTGGTGATTTAGATCAAGGTTTAGACCGCAGATGTTTCTGTTAATCTGAAGAGGTCTCAGTGGATTGAGCCTCAATTGGATTAATTACTGGTAATTACTCACTTCGAGTACTGCAGAAAGAAGGTCCGTCTTCAACAATTACTTTTATCTTGTATATAATGTCAGCGTGAAAGATAAAAGGCACTCTTATCAGTGTGGATTGTCAGGTTTGTAAAGTTTTAATGTTGGCTTTTTCTGCAGCAGCAATATTTTTCAAAGCTATGGGCAGACCATTTCAGTCTGCTTTAATAATCTGGATTTCTCTTTGCTAGTTCTTTTTAGTTTTAATTTAACATACTGAATAAACTATAGTTCTTATTGCATCAGAGATGAGATGAGAAGAGAAGAGAAGAGAAGAGAAGAGAAGAGAAGAGAAGAGAAGAGAAGAGAAGAGAAGAGAAGAGAAGAGAAGAGAAGAGAAGAGAAGAGAAGAGAAGAGAAGAGAAGAGAAGAGAAGAGAAGAGAAGATTTGTCAAGCAGCAACCAATTAATCAATTGATTCCTGTTTTAGGACATCACCTTGGCTATTCTCGAGGACTTTTTTTTCAAGAGCAGGAGCTCTTTAACTATTTCAGCCAAGGTCCCAAAAGAAATGCCTGTCAAGACACTGACATGATAGACAACCTGTGTGCCCACTTTGCCAAAATTAGTCTGCAGTCCTGATTTCATTATTGTGTCTACAGCACCGTCTTCTCGTCAGACATCAGAGAACTCTCGAAGGCAAAGACATTATAATAACATATCCTTTGCCTGTGAGCTCATTATTTTTGTTGGTCTAAAAATTCACTGTTTTCATCTAATGCTGCATTAAAATTCAACTTCCCTCAGTTGAACTTACAGACCAAATGAAAGCAAATATTTCTGCAGAAAATGTGGTTTTCATACATTTACATTAAGTCATATTTACTTTGCTAAATATGATTTAATGTAATTAATATATATATATACATATATATATATAAAATCCATTTTCCTCTTTGTTCTCCCTTTGACTGAACTCTCTCTGTGTGTAAACACTGACCGATAGCTCCGTGCCTGTGTTAATCTTTATTATTAATCTACCCAACAAATTAAGCACATGGAAAGGATATCAAGAGCTGCAAAGTGGAGAGGCTTTTTATCTTGATAACACTATAGACTTGAAACTTGGCTGTCCTATTTCAAGCCTGGAGGAGATTTATTCCAGTAAAAAGAGTGAAATGTCCACAGTTACAGAAACAACACTTCACGTTGCCAAAACCTCGTCTAAGCAGAGTCAAATTTTAAAAAAAGGATAAGGAACAACTGATCTTTGACTCTGACAGCTGTGCGTTTTCTTTTGCTCTTTAAAATGTGATTAAGTGTACTGGCTTTCACTCACAGTCGTGAGACGTTTTACACATGTGGGTGGAGATTAAGTATTAATAACAGAAATCAGAAATGGGTTCCTCTGTTTTAAAAGACTGAATGATGCTGAAGCCATGCTCTGTTTTGTCTTATTTGCTTGATTCTTCTTCGTGTTTTGCTTGAGAACATCTCACATCTCACAATGTACATTTTATTAACTCACCCAGTCTTGGCAAAGTTGGTCCAGTAGGTCATAACAACTGCACTCAGCATCACATCGTTTTTGGAAAAGTTGCAGTTGAACAGATCAGTGGGTCCCACCATGGGCACGCCGAACACATAGGGCACCTACACACATACACACATATTCATGTTGGAATGGCAGTTGAAGTAGATAGATTTGTTCTTTGGACAGTAACAATAAGCATGACTAAATCACATCACACTCTGGTAACTACTAATATTTAACTGCAGTGAAACTGTCCTCAGTTATAAAACAGTAAAGACAAAAATTACAATCATGGTGTAAATATATGTGAAGAATAAAATAATGTGTATCACTTGTGCTGAGTCAGATCCTATACATTTAATTGGATCATTTTTTCATATTCTGGTCTCTGAGCATTTTCATATATTTTTTTCTGTGATCTTACTTTGCATCTTATGTTGACTACAGAGGACTACAGCTGTAGAGCTTTGTGCATGGGCATATTGCTTTCTTCCTTCAGCTGTTGCACACTTGAACTGAGGAGAGCACTACCAATTAGCCAATCAGCGCCAGGGGTGGGACAAACAAACAACTGGCATTTATATATCATCACCTGTGCACCCATATGCACTGGCAGCAGAGTTTAGCTTCAATTATTTATTTAAAGTGTCTTAGCCTCGTTACAATTTTCAATCACATGTGCAGCGACGAAAAATGAGATGGGCAACATTACTGAAATTACACTGCTGGCTTTAATGGGTAATTTAAGTTCATTGTCAATGCGCTGCACTTGTCTTAGTGGACATTTTTTATTCATTTTAGCCAAAAAGATCAAAGTATTTTCTTTTGATATTGTACAACATTTGAAAGCATTGTGAATTATGGCCAAGTATGGATTTTAGATTCATTTCATTTTCAAAAACAAAATGAAAAACTTTTTTCTTTTTTGGTGTGCTGCAACAAAAACACAACAAACTATGACTCCGTAGTTGAGATTCATGCTAAATTTTTAATTATGTGTACTGTTATATCCCTGTTGTATGAGGTTACCATTATGATTTAGTCATCACACACATGAAGAGACATAAAAAGAACTTATTCCATGAACATTTCAGACATTTCAAGCTCTAAGGGACTGCTTAATCAATATTTTGAACACATCAACGTGTGACATCAACATGTAACAAACCCCAAAGCTAAATATTTCAAAATTCTTTAAGAAATGTCATTTTGTCTCATTTGCTTTAGAGTTAATTACTTGGATTAGTCATCTTCTTTTGTGAAATCTTTCTTCTAGCCTCTTTGATATCTAGTCTCATCTCTTGCACCAGTGTTTTATAAAGCTTCTCTTACAACAAATGCTGCTCATGTTATTTTTGGCCCGGCAACTTTGATCTCACCTCATCACCATGGGCAGAGTCGGCCCAAGGTGGTGTGGCGTCACTCTGGCAGTGATGGTAAAATGAGTAGAAGTAGGTAGGAGACCCATACTGAGCGTGGAGGTCAGCTGTTGCTATCGCTGGTGCCACCCACTGGTGGTCTGTAAAAAGCGCCACCAGTGTCTTCCGGCGGGTTTCTGCATTGTCCCGGTCCGCCCAGTCTGTGTACATGAACCTTAAATTATAAGTACATTTGAAATTTTGTCAATTGATAATCTGCTCTTTCAACAAATGTATTATATCTATTACAGAGCAATACGCAAAAAACATATTTATACACCATAAGAGGTTGGCATAACTGTAATTTTGTCATGCTTGCACAATGACAATAAATGTCTTGAATCTTGAATCCAGATATCGTGAGGAAGAGGTGGCTCTGACTGAGAAACTACAGTGCCTTGCGAAAGTATTCGGCCCCCTTGAACTTTTCAACCTTTTGCCACATTTCAGGCTTCAAACATAAAGATATAAAATTTAATTTTTTTGTGAAGAATCAACAACAAGTGGGACACAATTGTGAAGTGGAATGAAATTTATTGGATGTGTCAAACGTTTTTAACAAATAAAAAACTGAAAAGTGGGGCGTGCAATATTATTCGGCCCCTTTGCGTTAATACTTTGTAGCGCCATCTTTTGCTGCAATTACAGCTGCAACTCTCTTGGGGTATGTCTCTATCAGTTTTGCACATCGAGACACTGAAATTCTTGCCCATTCTTCTTTGCAAAGCAGCTCGAGCTCAGTGAGGTTGGATGGAGAGCGTTTGTGAACAGCAGTCTTCAGCTCTTTCCACAAATTCTCGATTGGATTCAGGTCTGGACTTTGACTTGGCCATTCCAACACCTGGATACGTTTATTTGTGAACCATTCCATTGTAGATTTGGCTTTATGTTTTGGATCATTGTCTTGTTGGAAGATAAATCTCCGTCCCAGTCTCAGGTCTCTTGCAGACTCCAACAGGTTTTCTTCCAGAATGGTCCTGTATTTGGCCCCATCCATCTTCCCATCAATTTTGACCATCTTCCCTGTCCCTGCTGACGAAAAGCAGGCCCAAACCATGATGCTGCCACCACCATGTTTGACAGTGGGGATGGTGTGTTCAGGGTGATGAGCTCTGTTGCTTTTACGCCAAACATATCGTTTTGCATTGTGGCCAAACAGTTCGATTTTGGTTTCATCTGACCAGAGCACCTTCTTCCACGTTTGGTGTGTCTCCCAGGTGGCTTGTGGCAAACTTTAAACAAGACTTTTTATGGATATCTTTGAGAAATGCCTTTCTTCTTACCACTCTCCCATAAAGGCCAGATTTGTGCAGTGTACGACTGATTGTTGTCCTATGGACAGACACTTCCATTTCAATATGATTGCTTGCACAGAGCTCCTTGAGATGTTTAAAGCTTGGGAAATCTTTTTGTATCCAAATCCGGCTTTAAACTTCTCCACAACAGTATCTCGGACCTGCCTGGTGTGTTCCTTGGTCTTCATGATGCTCTCTGCACTTGGAACAGAACCCTGAGACTATCACAGAGCAGGTGCATTTATACGGAGACTTGATTACACACAGGTGGATTCTATTTATCATCATCAGTCATCTGGGACAACATTGGATCATTCAGAGATCCTCACTGAACTTCTGGAGTGAGTTTGCTGCACTGAAAGTAAAGGGGCCGAATAATATTGCATGCCCCACTTTTCAGTTTTTTATTTGTTAAAAAAGTTTGACACATCCAATAAATTTCATTCCACTTCACGATTGTGTCCCACTTGTTGTTGATTCTTCACAAAACATTCAAATTTTATATCTTTATGTTTGAAGCCTGAAATGTGGCAAAAGGCTGAAAAGTTCAAGGGGCCGAATACTTTCGCAAGGCACTGTAATGACACTACATGTTAATTGTCCTCTTTATCATTTGTTTTATGCTACCTAGCATCATGATTTGTAAAATGAACATTATATTGCATTTGTTAATACCTGAAATTGCAAACCTAGAGACCATAAACTCATCAAGAAACTGAGCAGTAAGATCATTGTTCTACAGACTTTTTAAATTGGACTTCTTTGTGCAGCCACTGGAGTCACCGTCTGCAGGTCATCAGAGGTCCCTCTGCACTGTCTCACTTTTAAGACACCACACTATGTCCACATGGAACAGTTGAAGAGTTTGCCAAGAGTTTGATCATTAGATTGGTCCCACTTGCACGACAGTATGATATATTTGAAACAACAGTGAGAGAATGATTAGCTTAGTTTAGCATGCAGGCTATATACCGATCATGCATAACATTATGACCACCTAATATTGTCGCTCTTTTCCTACCTAAACACCCCTGACCCATCGAGGCACCTTAAACTCATGGTTGTGCTCCTCAAACCATTCTTGAACCTTTTTTGCATTGCGGAAGGGCGCATTATCCTGCTGAAAGAGGCCACAGCCATCAGGGAATACTGCTTCTAACACGTCAAATTTGAGGGCAAATTGTTCGCTTGCTCCCTCGCACAGCCTACCCACTAACAGGTGCCATGATGAAGAGATAATCAGTGTCATTCACTTCACTAGTCAGTGGTTAAAATGTTATGCTTGATTGGTGTATGACGTAGTGGTTTACATATTTGCCTAACAAGCAAGTAATTCCCAGCTCAGTCCCAAGAGGGGACACAAATCTCTTGGGGGATTCGTCAGGAAAAGCATCCGGTATGAAAGTCTGCTAATCAAATATGCAGAGCTACCCACTGTGGTGACCCCTTGTGATTAAAGGAGGAGCCAGAAGTGGTTAATTTTTTTGAAAAAACTAGAAGTAGGAGAAAACAGCTTATTTTTTCCCTGTTAAAATAACCAACGTCTCTAAAACTCACTAATGTGTTGTATTTTGTTCTACTGAGTCTCTGTTGGTTTCCTTTATTCTAGGAATCACTGCCCGGAGGCAAAACACTGTCAGCATGAAGGGAAGTAACAAATTACATTTATTCTCATTACAGGACCACTTGTTTTTTGCAAGTCCATACTGAACTTGGCCACATTGGCATATGTTGCAGAGTCAAAACAAATGTCACAGAAAATACTGATAATAACCAAGTGAGAATGGACCGACAAGCTGAATCTGACATGAAAATGATCTTGTTTTCTGTGAAGCACACATATTCTGTATAAATCTGATCTCATGGATATAGTTGTTGCATTACTAGTGCATGCTGTTTCTGGCTAAATGCTACAATACTTGGTGCTGACCCTTGAGTCATGACTTCTATTTTCACTTAAAGATATAAAATACAGGACATTGCTATCCCATGATCATCTATGGCCCACATGTGGGGTGATGTGGTTATCTGAGACCTGGTGGCTTGCTTGTAATTTCTTATTATTGTGCTGTGTTCAGGGCTGCAGCTACCCTTACAAGCTAAGTTTTGTAGTATGCAGTATGCCTACAATTTAGACACAGTACTTTGTCATGGGGTGAAGTCTGGGGGGCAAAAATTGCAGGAAAAAATATGTGATTTGGAAGGTTACTTAAATCATCTGTCTTGTGATGTATGTCTCATATTTTCTACTACCCAAAGGATTGTGGGTCAGAATAGCCAGAAAAGCATGTTGGTTTACATGCTTAAAATTGTAACTGAATACTGTACGACATCCTTGTCATTCTGACATACTGTTGTGGACATACTAAGTATTGTGACTTACTAAATCTTTAACTTATATAATAAGCAGCATGGTAGTAAGAATATTGGAACACAGCCCAACTCTCTCCTCTGCTCTGTCTGTGTCATGGATGTCATTAGAGCCGCAGGTTTGCGTGTCTGTTTTGACCAAGAGTGGGACTGAGGCAAGAGTAGACAGCGCGACAGTGTGGGTGTGTTTATTTGTGCTGCAGAATGCGACTGCCATGTAACCATCAGAAAATGTTTTCTTGCTCACACTGCTCCTCTCATCATTCACTTTCTAGCTTGCATTTTTCGCTCTCGTGCTCAGGATGAAGGAACAGGGTTCGAATGTTGGTAGTTTGCATGTTCAAATAATCAAAAATTTTTTCGTTGTGACAAATATCCCGATACGGCCAACAGAAATGAGACATACAGCCAGGCAAAGAAGGCAGTTAGTGCCTTTTTAATCTATGTGTATTAGTGGGCTGCAGCTGCTGTACGTAATTAGCTTATATTGCTTAGAGATTTCTGTGTTGTCTGCTCCACTGATGCCTCATCAGCTATAGCTGATTATTTGATTTATGTAGCTTAATATTGCTACACAAAGTCTATGGACACCCACTCTGGTGGTTTGGCTCTATTTTGTTCTGAATTCTGCTAGGCTACCGCCTGCAGAGTGCTCTCACTATTTAAAATATAACATATAAACTCAGAGAAAGTTTTACTCATTTTTTTACTGACTACATTGTGAGGAAAGTAGTTTTACCATTATTTTAAGGGAAGCTTTTTTTTTTTTTCTTACCAAGGAGCAACTTCCAGAGCTGAAAAATGAAGCCAACTGCAGTTTCTCTAGGTGCCACTTTAGGCTGGTTTCAAAAGAGAGTCAATCCTTACAGTGGTAAAATGTCCAGCTGTACAGCATTAAAAAGTATAGTCAAAAAATGCTTTTGGGCTCTATGGATAGTTCCTCACCTCTTAACCACTGGATAAGCCGAGATATGGCATAGCCACATTGATTGACTGGTGTCCAGATACAGGTAGTGGGAGCTAGGAATCAACTTCACTGTTTCAAATCATTAAACTGTTGTGTAGTACAATCCATCCAAGATGTTTGTGCATCCATTTTGGTGAGTGAAATTCTACTGTTTTATTTGTCCGTTACTTAGCACTAATTAACAGATACTATGTTGCACCTGCACAGTTTATAAATGCAGCCTGTTAACCAAGTTAGCTGATGAATTAGCATTCCTCCCTGTCATCCACATAAGGTAACTTCTGGCTCCAATAAAACAACACGGTAGCAGCCAAACATTAACATTGATGTTTCGAGGTGTGGAGACCAAAACCAATGGGTGACAGTAGTATGATTTTTCCTGGGTACTGTTCTCTTTCCATCCCTCATTATAGTCATGAAATGTGTTCATTCATAAGGTTTAAACATTCAGGAGTCTGTTTTCTGTACGATAGGACACAGCCAGCAAGCTGTTCACACTGTTCTAACCTAACTAAGCTGACACACTCCTGAGTGTAGGGTCACTTTATTAGCCTGGTATATTATTAGTCTGGTATCAATGATCTCATCTAACTTGGAAGACAAAATCTGATAAGCATATTATTTGGAATGTCACATTATTATCCCTTCAGTTATTACTCATTTCTTAAATATTTTCAGAAATTTAACTCACCTTAAGCAATACGTAACTGAATGAATAGACTTAAACAT